>RJWM01005039.1:0-95602 GCA_004363535.1 Dasyprocta punctata | reverse complement strand
GGGGAACCCTGCTTCTGTACGTGCTTCTGGCTCAGTGTCACACTCACTCCTGGATGTGGTGAAACCAGGTGTCCAGGGGAAGAAAAAGAAAACACAGTTAGATACTGGGCAGTGCTTCCTTCTTGTGCCCCTGTTCCAAATAAATGTCTCCACATCTGTGTTAAATATGGGACTTTTCAACAATTGTATGGAAAAACCTTTCACGTGAACTGTTTTAGTAGTTACTTTAAAGTCACATCCAACAAAATGAAGACTGTGGTCTCAGGTCTCACTTAAGCCACTTGGGAAGATGTATATAATTAAGTGTTCTATTTTTCAAAATCTAAACCTGTATGTTTTAAGTGGAAGTTAATTTTTTTTTCATAATATCCATACTGTCTTGGCCTGTAGTTCTAGTGGTGCACTCTCTTGGAGTTCAGTGCGTATGTTTCCAAGCTGCCTTATCACTTCTGGCTAATCAAAGTTCGTTGTAACTTCGTGATCCACTTGAGAATGTTTTCAATGCCAGATTACCAAATATCAGAGTAATGCAGCATGCAGTCTTGACATCTTCTAGAGGGTTAGTTTGCTACTGATCGATTCATTCCATATCTTGAAAATATATGCTGAAGGTATTAAAAAACTAATGGACAAAATATGGATTTAGCCTTGTTCTCTTTCATTTTTTAAAAAACTCTTATCTATTTCTAAATATCCTTCATTTTTTACATAGAATTTATGCTGTGTTTTCTCACTTAATGATCTTCGGTATGTAAATACTGTCCCTAGAGAATGTCTTATCACATCTTACGGTGTTCTCTGCTAGGGGACACACCTTCTCTTCATCTCTCACCTGATTAATGTGCATGTCATTGTTATTTTAGTGATTAGCATTCTCTGAACTTCATTTATGTTCTTTACTCATGTTATCCTGAATGGAAGCCCTATCACTAACTTAGGCAAGTATTTGAAATTGGCCCTACAGGATTCTTTTCCAATGTTACTACTTCTGTGAAATGTAATCTCTACTCATGGTTTGACTTCATTGGAAAATATTGTTTTCTCCTTTATATGCTATCTCCTGTCATACAGGTCATGGAATTTTATTATCAGCATACATTTACATATTAGTCTTCCACATTAGAAGACTGTGAGTTCCTACGAAGAAAAGATTCCTTGTATCTGGCTTAGTACTTTGTACATGATAAGAATTCAATTGATGGTTACTGAAGTAGCTGGGCTAAAATATGCCTTTGCAATTTTCTGATTACTGCTTTTACTATGTTATATGTGAGAAAAAAACATTACTTAATAAAGGTATTTGATTATTACCTCAAAGTCATTGTCAGCCCTGGCAGTTCCTCTGTTGCACTATGGGTTACCTGACTTGTGTTTGACTAGAATATAATTAAAAAGTTAATGGAACACACTGTTTGTATGTCACTTTCTACATGCAACATACTTCTCTATTCACATTGATGAGGCTGGTAGGGCCAAAGGATTTCACAGATACAGATACATGACAAAGGGTTCAGATGATTCAAACCAAGCTCATGGTTTAAAAAGGCAAGCACTTGAACCAAAGCCTGTTCTCCTGTAGCCTTTCTTGGGTCAGTTAGTCATCACTTGAAGTATGACTGTCCCGCTGGTTTCACATTTGTTTTTAGGTGACTTCAGGTATGTGGATGGACAGCACAATTTTCTACAGATCTTTCCAGCTGGAAGAAGAGAACTGGAAGAAGAGAGCCATGTGTTACATCAACCCCAGGGTAGAAATGTTTGAGGAATATTGTCCTGCATGGTGTAGAAGAGAAAGATTGGACTTTGACCCCCTTTACATCCTGGGATGACAATGTGACCACCACTATCTAAATTTGTTTATTTATACAGCTAAACACACAATGATAAAAGTCATCTCAAGTTGTTGTATTTCATCTAATACATAGTAATGAAATATGTGTTTATTGCAGAAATTTTAAACTTAAAATATATAAGAAGAAAAAAAAAACAATGTTTATTATTCACCGAGATGAATCTACTGTGAACATTTTAATAAAACTGTAAATGTTGCCTGAGTTTAAATGCTGTTTTTGTGACTTACTAGCCTTTACTAGCCTAAGGACAATGGGAAAGTTATCTCATCTTTCTGGGTTCAAGTTGTAAATTCAGGTGAACAATTTATATTCGTGTATCTTTGTGAATGGGGTGGATGATTTTGGGGGAATAGGTTCCTAAAATTACTGGATCAAAAAGTATGAATCTCTTAAGATTATCATTTCAAAGTAGCTTTATATTGTTGTAATTCACATATCATACAGTTAACACATTTAAAATGTTTAAGTTTGTGCATTATTTTACATTTTCATTAGCAGTATAATGAAAGTTCTACTTTAGTTACATCAATCTTCTTTTGTTGCTTTTTTTTTTTTTTTTTTTTTTTTTTTTTTTTTTTTTTTTTTTTTTTTTTTTTTTTTTTTTTTTTTTTTTTTTTTTTTTTTTTTTTTTTTTTTTTTTTTTTTTTTTTTTTTTTGGTAATGCATCTCTATGGGAAGTGGTATCTCATTGTGGTTTTTGTTTAGATTTTCATAGTGATTAATAATGTCGAACAACTTTTCAAGTGCTTGTCCAAATTTAGGTATCTTCTTTGGAGGAATAGCTAGTCAAGTTCTTTGCCCATTTTTACATCATTTTTACATTGCCTTATTGTTGTGTGGGTTATTTATCTTCCAATAAAATACTTCCTAAATCTATGTTTGTAATTTTTTAACCAAGCAGTTAAATTTTCTTGAATTTTTGGTTTGTGTGTGACCTCTCTTGGTCATGGAATTCAGGCTCTGTAGAAATCTTGCTGCATATGCTGAGCACCATGGCACACCAGGCCCTGTGCTGGGTTGTGGGCATTAGCTACAGGTGGCTTTCAAGGTGATTCACAGCCTGAAAATGCCTGGCTTCTTTCCCTTTGTCACAGTCACATTCATTTCTTCTTTTTCTCTTTTATGCCTCCTCAAAAGCTATTTCTTTACTTTAAACTCCTCCCCAGCTTGGAAGGATGTCCTTTGCCAAGTATAATTATAAGGTGTTTTGTGACCTTGTGCAGAGCATGAGATGTATATTCTTAGCACAAACTGACAGTTTTCGTAACACTGTAAGGTGCTGTACCATATCTGAAAAGAAAGATTAAATGAAACCAAGGGTTTTAATATTTTGGATCAACTGTCGATTCTGTCAGTTTTAAATTTATCCTTCCTGGGTTTCCTTCTGCGTTATTCTGCACCACTCCATTTGAGCACTTCAAAATAAGATGGTGGACTTTTGTTCCCTAGCACAGAAGGGTGACTACAGTTAAGAGTGATTTCTCATGTATTTCAAAATTGGTAGAACAAAGGATTTAAGTGTTGGCAACACAAAGAAATGGCACTTGAACTCATGAACATGCTAATTACCTTGGTTTACTCGTTAAACATTATGTATGTATGCCAGCATGTCATAGTGTACACCATCTATATGCTCACATAAGATGTGTGAATTAAAAATAAATATTAGGAAAAGCTACAGTGAGGTAATAGCTTTTTAGCATACCCGTAATCAATCCCAAGATACACTGAAACATAGAGTGAATTTGAAATAGCATAACCAGAGGGGAAATAAAGCATATTCATAGACCTAACCATAAGAGAGATCAAGTCTACTGAAGCAAAAACACATATGTTCCTTTTACTTTCTGTGATGTCATCTGCAGTTTTTTCTATTAAGCTTTGCTTTCAGGATTTTCAGACTAAGGAGTCAAATTTAGATATGGACCAGGCTAGATCACTGGAGCTAGTACAACATCCAGGTGAGCTGGGATTTGTTCTGGAGTAGAGCGTTAGATCAGGTGCTGTGTGTAACATGGATGGAACAATAATCATTAATTAATGGAAGCTACTATGCATGGAGCTCTCACTTATTTGAACCAGGAACTATTCTAAATTCTTGATGTGGTCATCTCATTTCATACGTCCATCAACTTCAAGGAACTCTCAGAGTGACTTCCCAATGTTGCCATGATACAGGGCTACTAGGAGGTAGGAGTGGGATTGAAGGGTGAGTGTTTCTGGGAGCAAATGCTATGCGTTTAACTGCATACCAGTGATCGTCTCAGTGGAGAATGCTTTGGTCTCTTGAGTCCCACCTGCCATTAATGGCATTGCTCGTTACTGATTTCTTTTTGATGTTGCTACAAATTATCATCTCAGGCTAGAAAGAGCAATGCAAGAAACCTTTCTGCAGTGGTTACCTAGAACAATTCCTCCTCTTCACCCCCACCAGCACATATGAGGATTTTCTGTCATATCCCCTGTGGACTCTTGTATCTGTTTCTATCTCTTGTGCGTGCTTTTAAATAGTCTGGAAGAATGTCTTCTATGCTGTGATTTTTGATTGAAAAGTCTATGTATTTAGTGACTGTCTCAGAGTTAAGACAAAATACTGTTGCCCACAATTTATTTTGGTCCATGGCTTGGTCCAAGGCAGAAATGGCAAAGTGGAAGGGAATGGCAGAGAAAAATTGTTTAACCCATGGCAACCAGAAATCAGAGAGAGAAAGAAGGAGCCATGGCCAGGAATATACCCATCCAGGTCTAGCCAGGCCCAACCTCCTAACAGTATATTTAGCTGGACCCACTGATGAGCATGATGTCCCTCTGATGCAGTTACCTGCTAGACCCATGAAACTTGGGAACATTTTGGATCTAAACTCTAACAATCTGGAAGTGCCAGAATCTGAAAGAGCAATACAGTGTACGTATATTTGCTTCACCTTTCTCATTGCAGGTTGTAATGGCATTCCTTTTTCGCTTACTTGTTGTCATAATTGCCCCCCAATTCTGCAACCTACATGAATGTGAAGAGCATAGCTAACTTGTTTCCCACTGTATGCCCAGTACCTAACCCAGCTCCACATAGAAGGTGAATACTAAGCCCACATGTAGTGAAAGAAATCCGTAAGTGAATGTGTGACTGCTCGCAGAGAGGTTACCACGCAGAAAATCCAAATCCAGGCTTCAATCATTGTTCATGTTTCCTACACATCCACTAAAGGCCAGCAAAAGTGCACAGAAAATTTCAGATGACAGAAACAGAGAACAGTGACCTTGACTCATGCGTCTGGCTTCTTCAGTTGTTGACTGTGTTTTTACAGGAAGAAATTATTTCTCTGGAGGTGAATCTGAGCCTTGGTGCCACACTTGTACTCATGTTTTCCCCAGGTGTGCAAGCGCACCCTGGAAGTAGTGTTTGGTGGGCTTTGTACACATAAGTGCGCCTGTCACTCTTCCTGTCACCGCACCTCCTCAGTGCCTCACCCTGTTGGGGCCACCTCACTGGCCACCTTCGACCAAGTGTATTTGGGTTTCTGTCTCCTGGGAGGACTCTGTGTCCTACAAACTGGTTTAGATTCAAAGGAGAACAGTTCGTGTCTAGAACTCTGAGAATTTCAGGTGAATAGGATGCTGATCAAGAGTAACACAAGACACAAACATGTTTATGCGTAGAAAACTGCAAAATTTTAGGACTGACTCGAGCAAAGCTGACTTGCAAGGCTACCTTCAGGCAAGAGGATCTACTGCCGGTCATGTGGGAGTGCTGGACACGCTGCCTTTTGTAGTGCTTAACTTTTTCCAAGCTCACCTCTTTCACCTTGACCTGTGTCTCCTTCTTTACTTTTTCTCACTTTAGGCCTCTGGTCTTTTCACCTTGCAGCTGATCTTACTTTGGGCATCTGGCATTTTTTTGCTTTGTGCCGAGCCCGAGTCTGAGTTTCTGTGCTGACAAGACTCACAGGGAAACTAATCCTGAGCTCTGATTACTGAGTTTGTTTTGCAGGGTTTTGTTTTGTTTTGTTTTTCTGTTCTTTGATTCCATCTAGCTTGTTGCAGCAGCACCGCTAGCGTACTTTGAGCCTTTTGCTACGTGCAGCAAGTTCTTTCTTTTCTCCCTGTTTTCCTTTTCTTCCTCTCTTCTTTCTTGCTTCCTTTTCCCTTCTTTGTTTCTACTCTTCAACACATTTTATTGAATTCAACGAAGTTTGGTGTTAGATAATACTAAGAACGAATGTAGAAGAGAAGGAAAAAATAGTATCTTTTCTCATAGTAATTATATCCATTGGAAGTGCCAAGAATTAAATAAATAATCATAGAAAACAATTGCGAAGTACAATAATAGCTTTGTGGGGAAAATAAGGGTCTCACTGAAAGAGCCTAACAGGATTTTGGTTCAGACACAGGGTATGTGGGAACATTCTAAATAGAGATATGTAAGGTTGGGGCTGGGAGATAGTAGCCCCTTGATGAGTTGTAAATAAGCAAAAGGCTTGGCGGAGAACACACTTGTAAAGGCCCTTGAAGACAATGGTACCTGTAATGCTAGCGCTGTGATAGGATAAGGCATGAAGATAGCGAGTTTGAGTCAAGCCTGGGAAAGTTGGCAAGGCTTTGACTCAAAATTAAAATTAAAAACAAAAATGAAACAACACATGTAGCCCAAATGTGAAGGCCTTGGGTTCAATCTCCAGTACTCTAGAGAAGACTCTAATCCTCTTAACTTTCCCTCCTCCTTCCTTTTTTCATCCTAGCATTGTTCAGGATCTAACATAAAATAAATAGAAATTCTGCATCTTGGTTACTGTCCTCTCCCACCAGCATTTAAGTATTATGAAGACAGAGAAATCATCTTTTGTGTGTGTGTGTGTATTGTATTATCACTTCTCTGTCCCCAGAACCTAGAATAGCATCTGGCAGACAAAAGGTGAAGTCCTTTGCTCAAGTCTGGTGGAACTGGACACTGGTGAGGGCGCTGAGCCAGGCTGAGCCAGGCAGAGCCAGGCAGAGCCAGGCAGAGCCAGGCTCATGGTGGCTGGGAAGGAAGTGGAGTTCAGGCCACTGGGGTCACAGCAGGCCACCTCTGGATTTAGAGTTTACCCCAAAGTGCTGTGGAAAACATTGCATTAAACTAGAAATAGGACAAAGTTACTATTTTTCCTTTTTCCAAGAGCAAATTACTGCAATTTCATTTCTTATTAAATCAAGTTATGCTAGGTTGCACTAAAAACGTGAGATTGTTTCAAACACTGGTATCCACTCTTTATCATGTGTAATTAGACTCCAGGGTGAGAGGGTTTTACTCCTCTACCCAAGTGAGAAAAACCTGGTAAAAAATCAACTTCTGAGTAATTTTTTTGCCTGTTCTTCAATGAATGATTTTTTTTTAAATCAGAAGCATTCCATTATAAGTTGTTGAAAAGCATTGGCTAGTTCATTGTGTGTGTATGTTTTAAAGGATTATGTATGCGCGTCTAATTACTTATCTACCTCACTTGGGTTAATACCCATTAACAAGTGACACTAGTCAAGTAGAATAGGTTTTGCTCTTATTTTGGACATGGGCAAATTAAGAATAAGGTTGTAGCAATGAAACTGATATCCGCATGTCTACATCATGTGCAGTTTACATGTTTGTTTCGTGTAATCCTTGTGAAACCTTTTGAGGAAAGAGGTTATATCTCCTGCAGTCAGACAAGAATGTGAATCCCATATTGGTTAACTAACCAGTGTTTCAAGATGAGTAGAGGAGGAAAATCTAGATTAGGGAGAGCGAAGCTTTATAGCTTTCAGTGATAACGAACAGCTGGCTGCAGCACACATGCCATCGGTTCTCCACCACTGGTCTACTTGTAAGGCCATGTGTTCCTAGTGCTTAGTATTCAAGGTATCTTTATAGTCTAGGGGATGTTTTAACACCTCTGGAATACCAGTGCTAATAAGGAATGCAAGTATGTATGAAACCTGGGTCTTCTGATCCTGAGTCGTCACATAGCTTTTTTCTGCTATGAGGTAATATGTCAGTTACCGCTTCTAATTAATTCCCCCAAAGCTGAGCCAACTTCATAAGTGCGAGGGCAACGCGGGAGAGAGCAGTCGACTAGAGCTCAGTGTGCGGAACCCTCCCGTCCCAGATGTGTAGTGTGACCTTTTCTCCTCTTATTCTTAACAAATGATTTTCTAATCTGTAAAAGAAGATCCCTGTATCAGAGGCTCTCTGGGGTTCCTTTTATCTCTAGCATTCAATGAAATGTAAAATTAACTGCATTTGATGCGGGAAATATGTAAGGTCTGGCAAACATCTGAGGAAACAGTTGCGGTCAGGTCTGCCTGCCTTTGAGCTCTTGCTCTTAGCACTGCGTTGTCCTGACTATAGCATTGTGTGCCTTGATTTCCCTCTGGGAAGCTCTCCACACCCCAAAGAGGCTACTGTATACTGGCCAACTAGCTGCCCCAAAAAGATATAGGGGATGAACCCTTTTCTGTGTTTGCTTCACTGGGTCTTTTCTTGGGGTATTGCTTCATATGAAATACACGATCTGACAAGTAAATCTCAGCTCACTCAGTGGGCTTAATTCCCAATGTTGTAGAGGTAGAGAACTTGCTCACCAGACAGTCTGTGACTCTTCTGGCACTTGGTCTGTGGAAACCATGTTCTGGAGAATATGCACGTCTCGAAAAAGAAAACCATTGCTTTGACACAATTAAACCCTTGCTTCAAAGGCACCTGGAGCCTTCTTTATCGACTTAATCAAGCTAATTGGTTTGTCTATGTCTCTAAATCTTTCCTTTCTTGAACTGAATGTTCAGTAACTTAACAAGACCTTTGTGGTTGAAAATAAATACATATTTAAAGAAATTGCATTTGTATTAAATATATCTTTGTCTTAATGTATCCTTCTTATAGGAAATTTTGCTACATTATAGGATAGTGATACTTGTTGCTATGGAATCATCTTAATAATTTCTAAGGAGGGATAGTTTACGTTCCTGGGAGACAACTCAGAGTTCTTGTGGGAGCTAAGGGACAGGATTATTTCTAATGACTGAGTTCCTTTTAGGCCTTTGTGTCTTCTTACAACAATTAAACATTATTTTTGTTTTTGAATATCATTAACTTCCACAAGTCAGGAAAACAAAACAAACACTAAGGATAATGAAGACTAGAGTTCTGGGATTTGATATATGTTGGAGGAGAGCTAGAAGGGTCTGAGAAAAAGCAAAGCAAACAGATCTTTAGCCATCACGAAGAACCTATAATTAAGAAAGACTGACAAGGAGGAGCAGACCACAACAAATTTTGAATGAAGCTTTTCCTGATGACAGTAGTTGGAATCAGAAAAGTGTTAAGTCCTTCCATTTTTCTAGTTTTCCACATTGCTCTAAAGAGTGTTATTCCAATTAATTTTGTAACATTGAATTAGATGAGAAGAGGCTCATTTAAAATAGAAATAAGCATTTTAAGACCTTTTGTCTAAAAAGGCAGATTTGGGGTAGATTCCTTGCTTAATTGGCTTCCATAATTGCATTTTGAAGTCATTTTTTCTTTTCTGCCAGACATACTTGTGACAACTTTAATGATTTATTATTTTCAGGAAAAATTTCAGAATTCGCTAAAATCTTTTGTCTGGTTATTTTTCTGATGAAGGTAATAAAATTCCTATTCTCTATATTTTTCCATATAATAAGAGTTGGGGCAAAGTTGTAATAGCTTGGTAAGATCCAATAAATGTGATAATTAATTAATTTTATTAACAATAACATTTCTGACAGTCCGAATTTCTCTTTAAAAATATTATGACATAGAAAATATAAAGCCCATTCTGGCTAATCACCTCATTAATCGAATACTTGAAGAAGCGAGTCACAAGACAAAGATTAAGCATGGCAAGGTCTTTAATGAAATATGAAAATTAATAAGAATTGAGAGAAGCCAGTTCTTCTATTTGAATTTAGTGCAGGTTTGACTTTAAATGTTTTCGTATCATTTGAATTTATTTTCATTCAGGACCAAGGGGTTTCATAAATCAGCTGGCTTTTGAATTAAAGAAACACATATGTACAAAAGAAGAGCTGGAGGGAAATGCTATCGGTCACTCTGTACTATAGCCTTACCTACTACTCTTTGTGCCCTGCTTTCCAATGGAGCTCAGTCTACATGGTATTTTTTTTCCCCTAAACCCAATGTGTGTAACTATTTCCTGGCACTTGTACTTTAATTAGGGGAGCTGCGGTATTATTGGAGATATCATCAGGATGAATACAAGGTATGGGTTCAAAGATAAGTCAGATCCAGCAATGTTCTGTCTTGAGGAAGTGACAGAACCAGGATTTGCTACTAGCTCGCTTGTGGCCTTAGACAACTCATTTCACCAGTGGGGTTGGTGATTCTTTCATTTTACTAAAGAAATGTTGGCTCATTATTTTCTAGTGTTCTTTTTATGTGCAACATTCTGAAATTTTTTCTATAATTCTTTTCTTCTTTAATCATTTGCTCATGAACACTGGAGTAGACTTTCCTTGAATGAAACAGAGAGTGTTACTTTCATTCTATTTCTGAATCTTAATCATTGAAAGACTCATTAATATCCTTACTGTCAACATATCTTTATTTCCTGCTTGAGAAAACTGATGTTTGTTAAAGTTAGACACTGATTAAAGTCAAACAATATACGGATACATTATATGTTAGCTATTGCTGTGTAAAAAAAATCCTCAAATGTACTGTCTTTTAGAACCACAAATTTACTATTACTATTATTATTATTATTATTAATCTTTTTACTGCAATGCTGCTGGATGATAGGGTGGCCCCTTCACTGGGTGTTCATGGCCTCTCCTGCTGCTGCAGTAAGCCAGAGGCTCAGTTAGATTGGAAGTTTAAGTGACTTCGCTGATGTATCTGATAGTGGGTGCTGGCTGTTCAGGTGGGGCACCCAGTTTTCTTCCGTGGGAGCATCCAGCCTCTAGTGGGTCAGACCATTTTCTTTACATGCAGTCTCAGCACAGGAGGTAAAGGCACAGCTGCAAATTTCCTGAAGATTAGGTTTAGAATTTGTGTAGTGTAGATTCTCTTGTATTCTATTGATCAATACAAGTCATTGACAGCCCAAAATTTGAGTGTTGGGATATTAGATATTGCCTCTTGATGGGGACCATGCAAAAAAATGTATGACAGTGAATCTATTGCACATAGACTATCATTGCTTCCTCCAAAGTTTATGCAGCATTATCAATTGAGACACTTTTCAGGGTGGGTTGTCGTGTAGCCTTAGAATCCTTTTAGCACTGTACTCTGGCAGCTACCACAAATCAATAAGAACTGCCACACGAAATGAAATGTATCTGCCATCTAGACTCTGCGGTGAGATGCTGGTAAAGTCTGGATGGAAGATTCAGACACTCTTACTCTTAATCTAGTCTTCTCACTTTTGTCAATTCATTAATATTTCTTAGGTTATTTTATTTTAGAAAAGCCATTTACTTCAATAACTAACATGTCTAAAAACACGCATCCATGGAAATTTTTAATAATATTATGTATTGAGCATTTTTGAATTAAAACAACATGAACTACTGGTTTAGGAGTTCTCCATTTGGATACCACCTTACCCAGTAATAAACTCAGATCAATCCATTTGGATTAATAATATGACAGTGGGGATACTATGTGTCTTGATGTGATTCAGTGGGAAGGATACAACATCTCCCATGTAGCCTTATTGCCAAATCTAGCCATTAAGAGCAATCAGGAAAATACAGCACGTAAGATATGTCACAAAATAGGTAGCTTGCAATCTCATAAAAGTTGTCAGTTGAAAAAAAAATTTGAAGGACTCCTATGTACTAAAGAAAACTAAAGACACATGTAACAAAATGCAATTCATGATTTCATTTGGACTTTTAAGAGCTTTAAGGAATCATGTTAGGAAAATTGAGCAGTATTTATTAGATAATATCACTGTATCATTCTTACATTACCTGTCTGTAAATAATAGTTTGACAGTTGTGCAAGCTCATGTTTTTATTTCTGGAAAAATCTTGATGTGTTTTAAAGAAAAGAGGCATGATTTTTGTGACTTGTTTTTAAATGAATCAACAAACATGAGATGTTGTGAATGTGCATATATATGTATATATTTCTATGTAAAGGGAGAAAAAGAAAAAAAAGACAACCAGGGGAAACATTTTAATTGACAAACATAAATGAAGAGTTTACACATTTTCCTTGTACTTTTAACTTTTTGAAGGTTAGAAAGTTTTCATATTAGAAATTTGTATTATGACTGAGACCATTGCCTGACTTTGAACTTTTATAGTAAGTATTCAATGTCAACTATCTGATTAAATTCTAAGAAATTCAATGGCAATAAGCTGCATTTCTGAAAAGATATATTTTCTTTTCTTCCAGACTTACTTACACAAGGAGTAAAATCTCAAGTACAGGCAGTTGTTTGAATATGATAGTTGGTAGAAAAGTTGACCAAGTAGAAAATGGTAATGTGTCATAATAATAGATGATGTTGAGATTTGCTTGTGTGTTATCGGGGTATGAGGGTTCAGCGAGTTATACATTACACCAAAAACCCTGGATGACAAGGGTTTCCTCTCATTCTGCTTAGATTTTGTGAGTGACTTTGAGCAAGTCATCTTAACTTGTGCAGAACTTGGTTTTCTTATAAGATGGAGAAGCTAATTCTGGATTACATCTCACAACTTGTACACGGATTACTTACCTGACTACAAAGATATTTTTGGAGATTATTCTCACAAGATCATGTACCAAGATTTTTCCTTTATCTCTAAGTTACAACACTAAATAAGTTTACCTGTTTTGACAAACTTGTTTTTTCTGCAACACTTAGTTTTATTTTAAAATTAAACCTGGATTTAGGGGAGGAGATCTATCTAGAAACACTGCCCTAACTATATTGTTATCTATGCAAAGATTGTGTCCACACTGCATATTTTATCAATGTACATGATTGAAAGTATATGAGTTATTAGAAGTGCAAATGATCAGCATCAACTTCAAACTGTGTTTTATAACTTATAAAAATACAGGCTTTTACAGAGAAGCCTAAATCTGCTGTAGTCTTAGAGTAGAAGAATTGAGACGTGATCCAGGGGTAACTGGATTAATAGGACATTTGTGAGATGAAAGCGACTTGAGGAAAGGAAGTTTCCATGTGGGGGCCGTTGTGTGCACAGATTCATGCAGGAGCAGTCTCTGTGCTGACATCAAGGGGAGTCAGTGGAATCCAGACTGATTATTGGAGTAAAATGAGCAGTAATGTCTTGAGATATAGGCAGGGAAAGCAATGCAGAACTCATTGGAGTTAATAAGGGGTGAACAACAGGGAGAAACTGGTGGTTATTGAATAAGAAATTGACAGTGACATGGTCAAATAGAAAAATAAGGAAGACATGGTGGAATTCTACAGATGAAAAGGACCAACAGGCTTTCTGTTGAGAATCTGAGAAGGAGTTGAGTGTTCCACTCTGAGCTGCAGCTTTAGTACAGTAAAATCAGAATATAAGAGGAGTGAGGGGTCATAGAATAGGTAGTGAGGACTATGTCTGATGGAGGTAGTGAGAGTGATGTCTCATTAATGACATCTGCCTAGAGCAAGGGTGGAGCCATAGAAATACGTAAGTCATATATTTGATACTTGGAAACACGAGAGAAGGAAACCAAAGACCAGCTTATGTTGTTAAAAACGGTGATCAAAAACCCCTTTGGAAAAAAGCTGATAATTGAGTTTTAGTGACACTTTGCCTTATTATGCTATTTATTTATATAAATATATGTTGAGGGCTGGGGATATAGCTCAGTGGCATAAGTGCCTGTCTGGCAAGTGTGAGGTCATGAATTCTATCCCCGGTACCAAAAAAAAAACAAAACAAAAACAAAAACAAAAACAAAAACAAACAAACAAAAAAAAACAATAAAAAAAAACATGTATTGAGTTAAAATGATTTCTTAAGCCACATGTGATGACACACGCCCTTAATCCTAGCCCTTGGGAGGCTGAGGTAGGTGGAGTGTTGTGAGTTCGAGGCCTGCTTGGAATACAATGTGAACAAGGCCGGCCTGAAATACATAGTGTGACCCTGCCTCAGAAAAAGTAGGACTGGGAGTTTGGCTCAGTGGCTTAAGTGCCTGCTTGGCAGGCGTGAGGCTGTGAGTTCTATCCCCTGTGCCACAGGTTAAAAAAAAAAAAAAAAAAGAAAGATTTCTCAGTTCTGTGTTCTCTAATTTATTTAGATGCCATTTTGGGTTACATAGTTTCCAAGCCAGTTAGTATTACTTTACCCATTTGGGAATACAAAGAATATAATTTTAGACATTATGGTAGCTACTGTTGATTTCCTGTTTACTTGTTTTGAAATCCTGTGTTGCTTGCATTGTTTTGTCCTGATCTGCTTTCTTCTGTTGCTGTTTTATTTTGTTTTATTCTCTTAAAAAAAAGAGCATAATTTTTTTTGTTAATCGAAAGTAATTCTGAAGGAATATATACTGACATTTGATAATTATTGTAGGGTAGAGGGAACAGGACCTGATTTTGAGGTGTTACAAATGAAAGTTCTGCCTAGAATTAGATTCTGGTTCCATCTTTAACTATTATACTCTGTCTGTGTCCTTGATTCCCATAGCTGGAAAAAAGGAGACATTGTCTAACCTTGGAGTGGTGTGTGCTGCTTCTCCTGTGTCATGTATTCATGGTGTATTAGTCAACTTTGGGTAGGTACTACAATGAATTAGTTGAGGCAATTAACTGGTAAACAAAAGTTTTATTCAGCTCATGGTTCTGGAATTTCTAGTAAAAGACTGGGTGTTCTCAGTGCTGTGGGGAAAACATGTGCATCATGGTGGAACTTTCGATGGAGCAAATGTTACTACCTACATCGCAAGGCAGGATACTGAGGGGCACTGAGAGGAAGTGGGGTCCCTTAATCCTTATTTAAGGCATGTACCTGGTGACTTGAAGACCTCTCATAGGGCCGCATTTTCTGAAATTCCCCATTATCTCTCAGTAGCATTACCATGGGGACTAAGCCTTTAAGCACATAGACCTTTGGGGGACACTTATCCAAACCATAGCACATTTGCCCACTGTTTCCTACTGATCTCGAATGGGGAGCCTCATCAATTTAGCATGTGATACCAGGTGACTTGAAATGGAACTTTTCATTGCCCATAGTATAGCCAATCACAAAAGAAAAACCTAATTATTCACAAGGTGATCTATGGCTAACATTTGTTGAGGTTTTAGTATGTACCAGGTTCTGTGCTGTGCACTCTAGAAGTAATATGTTAATAGTTACATAAATGTAAATGTCTTCAGAAGGAGGGGCAGTTAAAAAAAAGGTGAAATTTCAGGTTCAGCCTGTGGGATGGAATATTGAAATTATTTGAAATATTTGAAGGACATGACTAGAAGAAATCAAAAATTAAAAGAAGGATTAAAAAATACAAATAAAATTCACCTGTCTCCAAGAGATGGCCTATAGTGTTACAACATCACCAGTGTTTGACTGCATGGGGTCAATGAGCAAATTTGCTGTGGCAACACTTGCCCTCAGCTTGCAGATTGAATTTTTCTGTATTATTGGATTGAACATCTGCTGACCTTTTAACAAGTTCATTCTACAGTTATTCACTTGACTCTCTGGACTAGGAAATTTTCATTCCTAGCACAAGTATCAATTGACAATTCAAATACAAAAAAATTTTTAAATACAAAACCATCAGGTGCGGACTACACTTCTTTCAACCGCTAAATAAAAACATGTTTTAGAGAGCACTTCCATCAGTATTCATTTATCAACACTAAACAATAGGGCTGAAATTCATTACCATTCTTTCCTAGGGCTGAAGCTTTGAGTGTACGTCAAGCAGAAGAGTAGTGTTTAAACCTATTAGACTTAATGACATGGTCACAGGTACTAATAGGGTTATCGTGGCTGCGTTACACTAGTACATGCCTGAGAGAATATAGGCCAAATATTTAAATAACTAATTCATTGTTTCTCTCATTAATACTCTGAGAGAATTCATGTGATGACAGTACTAGTGAATTGTGGCAGTTAGGATACAAACTTATTAAGGTAAGTCAATGTTTCTCTTAGTTTTTAGGGCTATGAGAAGTGGATCTATGTAGTATAGTAAATTAGTGAATTTTAGTTTTCATGTGAAGAAAGAAAAGCCCTTATGGAGTGTTATCCTAGAATTCCAGGATATTCACTGAATTTTTGGCTCATGATATAATTTCTAAAAAGCAATTATAACTTTCTTTTTAAACTTCCTACAATGACAAATCTCTGTGGTGTAACTGTCACTGGATTATTTCTTTGGAGGTCATTTTTTTCCCTCAAGGGAAATAAAACTTTGTTGCATTCAAAATAGCTCTATGCAAAATTAAGCTATGGAAATTTATCCAATCCAAACTTGCAAAGATTACCTCCATATATGTCAGTGCTGACCTCTGCCTTTGAGATTTTCCCTACTTTTCATTTTTCCCATATCAATTAAGCACCTGTCTGCCACAAAAACTTCTACCTTATACCTGTTGGTACTGGGTATCAAACTATACATTTTTAGTTTAGGTTCTTCAAGAAGTTCTTCGATAAGTCCGAAGCTTATCTCTATTTCTTGATATTTGATCAGTAGCTGGGAGACTAATGTACCTGTTAATATAACCCTACTTTTGTGGTATCTTTGTCAAAAATACCATACCTGCTGGAGCTAGGGAAGTGTTCTGTTTCTATCCAAGATCTGCTTACCTCATTATTTCTCCCACTGTCAAACTAATGTCCCACACAGTATGGGTACAGGGATCACTGTGACAGTGTCTGTCCACGTCCATTTATTCCCAGAAACCAAGGCAGACTCCTCAGCCTCGCTGCATGTCATCCTGATTATCTTAGTGACTGGAGACTTGGAGCAGAATGAAATTCTTTGAATACCTGCTGAAACAGAACCGCTTAGTGCAGTCAGACAGAAGCGGGCAGGTAAGAAATTCCCAGATAGGGGAAGCACTGCTCGTACTGTGATTATTCCTGTTATTATTCTCCTTGAATCAGTGAGATTCCCTACTTGAAGTTTCTCCTTTAATGGCATTCCAGGAGAGAAAACAAAAACAAAAATAACAACAAACAAACAAACAAAAAAAGAGAACAGTTCGGTCTTGCCTCTGTTGACACAGCTTGTGTATTCCAGTGTTACTGAACAGTCCTTGTGTACCTACCCATTTCAGACATGGCTCTACTGAAACCAGTCTATACCAGTACTGGTTTAATATGTGGTACACTCCTTGTATAGAGAGTAGAGATAGAAATAAATGGGTAGCACTCTTCTTTTAAATGGGTGATTACTGTCGCCTTTACTGTACATATGGTGTTAGACTTCCATCAGACAGTTATGTTTCAACATCCAATTGAAAGCTATGTAGCCACTATCTTGTCAAGGTAATCATAATTTTTCAACTTTGTTTATGATTACCAAAGATATCACTTAAAAATCTTTATTGTTGTATTTCTACCTCATGAAATGAAACAGCAGTTACTCTAGGAGAAGAAATGTGATTTTAAAATAAAATAAAACATATATAAAATAAAGTAAGATCCAACAGGACAGACAACACAGTTGGCTAATAGCAGGGCAACAACGCAGCTGGGTCCCACAATTCTCACATGCGTGTGAGTCCTACTGCCAAGTTTTACCCTTGCATTAGACCTGCTGCAATTAACAAACTATAATGATTCTAAAACAAAAGTGCCCTTCGTAATTCATATCTCAAAACCAGCCTAGGTCCTCTGTATAAGAAGCATACATTTTGAAGTATTTTCATTTCTATCTTTATGCAAGAATGGAATTTATTTGTATAGGGACTGGCAGTAGGTTTTGTTTATAGTGATAGAGAAAAGAAAATGTCATTATTGGTTATAGAAGAAATCCATGTTTTGTTGACCTGAGTTTAATTAAGAAAACATTATTTTCACAGAAAATATTGCATTTGTTTAGAGAATACTGTGAAGAAAAACACATTTCTTGTTCAATGCAAGTGACCCTATTTGATGTTAGAGTTTATTTTAATAGTATTACAAAAGAAGTAATGATGTTTTCCAAAATGTAAACTATAGATATATGTCTTTAGAATATCTTCCTTTATTCTGTTTTTTCTCTTTCAATTCATTCCTTGAATTTTTCAAAAGTGTTTTAAAATAATAAAATGCATACTATTGAATAATTCTATACATAAGCAAAAAGAGAGAAAATTACCCCTTGCCAAGTTCTTTAAACATCTTCTTCCAGAAGCACATATAGGAAAAATCAAATCAGTTTAGAGGTCGCTCCTCTGAGTTTGTTTCATTTAAGTAAACTTTATTAAGACAGAAAAAAAAATGCTGAAAGAAAATACTGATATCGGCAATTTCCACACCAAAAAGAAGAAACCTTTCTTCTCCTGCCTAGCCCCACTGAAAATTAAAAGATCAGCAGTGCCCTTTTAATGAACGATCTTCTGCCAGTGTGCCTATAAGCCATCCCGCATTGGTGGTGGGTGGGGTTGACTAATAACATTTGGGGGGTTGTTATAACCATGTCGGCCTGTATTTGTGCCCCTCTGAGCTTTTTGTGCTCTCTTTTTAGGTTGTTCGAAGTGCTTCTCAATTTCCCACACCCTGTTTATTTTCTCCTGCCAGCTAAGGTATTTCATTTTCCATAAATTCTACCTTGTAGACCCTACTAATGGAGGTGGGGTGTGGATTTTTTTATCCTTTCTCTGTGCTCTCATAGGGCCTTCATATGCTGTTGTAGTATTTTCATTGCAAATGTTTATTTTGCCCTCTTTCTCCAGGAATACAGAATCGTACACTTTTAGCATTACAAGGATCTTTTTCTGAGAACTCTGAGGATGGGGGCCATTACTCATCTTTACAGACCCAGTGTTTGACGTACTGTTGGTGTTCAGGAAATGGTTCACAAGAGAATAAATAGTGCACACTCTGGGGTAGCCAGAAGTATTTTTGGATGAGTCTCCTGGTGGAAATATGGTGGTTTCCTGGGCAGAAGAGATCTTGGACTGTGGATCAGACAGGTGATTACTGTGAGATATGAGGAAAGACTGGCCAAAGTATACTGACGGGAATGGGAGGTGGAGGCAGAAGGTGCAGATATTTATTGCCTAGGTTTTCTCCGATAGCCCACCCACCCCTTTACTTTTATCCTTTCCTTGGAATGGTTGCTTCACATTAAACTTAGCCCCACTTTTTGGCCCATTTATGCTGCCTGTGTTGAATAATGAATGGCCACAAAACCAGAAAACAAGAGATTAAAGTGGAAAATTTAACCAGTCATCCCATTTGTGACACATAAACATGGTTGACATCTTGTTTGTAGTCTTCAAGGCATTTTTGTCAAAGAGTTGGGAGACAACCTAATAGGATGCTTACCATATCAAATTCTGGTCTTGTCATGGAACACAGACCAGGCATGGGAAGAAACACCAATGATGAGGTTTAGGAGGCAGTTTATTACACTGGTGAGCTTGACTGGAATTTTTCTCCAGAGACTAAGCCCTGCGCTGTGGAGTTCTGGGGCTTTTGTGGTGAAGGCAAGCAGGGTGGTGCAAAAGCAAATTTGGCACTATCTTGGTTACTTTTCTTTTGTTGCTGAGACAAATTACCTGATGCCCAAAATTAGGGAAGGAAAGGTTTATTTATCTTAAAGTTTTTTGGAAGTTTCAGTCCATACTCAGCTGGTTCCAAGGCAAGGTGCTGTGGCTGAGTGGCAGCTGTTCATGATGGCCGCAAGTGACAAAAGTGAAAGGACAAAAGAGAGAAAAGTTCACCTCCTTCTCTCCCTTACATTGTATGCTGGCTCTCCACCTCTGAGCGGGTGCAGCACTCACACCACCAGTCCCAGTGCTAGGCAACAAACCAATCACAAATGCTAGATTCAGCCACCTCCATGATTGCATGATACTTGGGTGGGGGCATCCAAACACAAATCATAACAGGCACATTATGATTGGAGGATCAGGTGACACCTTTGGGTTGCTAAGGAACTTTAAATATTTCATATCATAAGATCATCAATTATACAAAGCATAGGTTATGCAGAGGAAGAAATGTCCTGTTACATTTTAAGCTACATTGCAAAGTCATCATTTAGACAAACTTACACAAAGGAAAGAATGTTCTGTTTTTAGTCTTGTTTGGACATGGACATGTCTACCTAGTCTTATTTGGTATGCTTGGCAGGTTTTATTTAAATTTTGTATTTCCCCTATAGTCTCTGTGTTCAAATTTTGTCTTTGCTTTCTGCTGTGTGACTTCAGGGTAAAAAATGCTATTTCCTCATATATGATGTGGGGATCACCCTAACTATACTCACATCATAAGGATGTGCAAAGGATAATCAAAGCTACTATTTACTCAGTTTCCAGAACAGAGGACATAAATCCATAGTCTGCAAATACATCCATTTACAAGCATGTACAACAAATACATCCATTTACAAGCATGTACAGCAAATACATCCATTTACAAGCATGGTTCATAATAGAAACTCTCTTCCTTCTTTGTAGCATACTTTCCAGTATTCATTTATAGGATTTCTTTTAATTTTATCATATTTTTATGAATAAAGGTATAATATATTGTAAATCAGGGTATTCATTTTAAAGATATAATAACATCACTACATAGTTAAATCTTTGTGCTAATCTAATATTATTATCTGTGATTAATTTTCAGAAGAGGAATCACTGGGTCAAACAGTACAATGATTGATACATTGTATCAACTTGAGAAATTCTGGATCTTAGCTAAGTGACTTAGCAGTTCTATATCCTAGGGTGTACAGGACATGGCCTAGGGCGGGTTGTTTAAGGTTCAGGATGTTGAAATGGCTGATTCATTGTGTCAGTTTGAGAAGTTTAACTAAGTGATTCGGCAGGGGTCCAGGGTGCTACCTTTGTAAACATTCTGGGCAAAAAGAGGGCAGGAGGATGATGTGAGCATGACACCCATCCCAGGGCAGGTAGCCTTCTTACAATATAAGGGAGGAAAAGAGGTTTGCCACCCACTCCCCTTTTTTCTGCTTGTTGCTTTGCTGCTTTCCACTGCCCTTCAGCCAGTTGGCCCCACCTTGGAGCCAACTGATTATGGACTGAAAAGTCCGTAACCTGTGAGCTAAATAAACTTTCCTTCTTTAATTTTGGGTTTTGGGTATTTTGTATCAGCAAGGAGAGAAAAATAACTACACAAACATATTTATAAGGTCTTTGATACAAATACCAGATTACTTTCCAGAGCATGTAAATGTTTGATGAGCTTTGCAGAAGTGAATTTTACAGTTTATTTTAGCTTTCTATAGGGCCAATGTAATATGAGAAAAAAAAATTTTGTCTTTTACTTACGTTTATTTGACTAGTGGAGAGTATGAACATCTTTTTTGGTACTTTTGGTTATTACTATTTATTTTCTTTTTTGTGAATTGTTTGCTGTATGTTTTCTAAACTTTTCTTTTGGCATATCCATTTTTTTGTATTGATAAAATGACAGAAATCCAGTTATCTCTTGGGAGGTGAGCAAATTCAAAGAATCTAAAATGACTGCATTACATATTTGATATATCATGTTTATCAACATGAAATTGACAACTTGTACAGGTTTTTCTTGCAAAATGGCAGCTTTGGGTGGTTTAACCTAATAATTTAATCTTTAGCAAATTGCCAAAAAGCTCAGATTTCCTCAGACTTACCTTAATTTTGACATTTGGCTTATGCAATTCTATTAGAATTCTTTTCAATCATACTGTTTTCCTTCATACATTGATCTTATTGAGTTCCTGTTAGATACTGTCTACCTATTGCTATGGACAAAAGATTTTGGATACATTTGCAGAAAGACATGATCTAGTTTCATTTACCAACAACTGAAAAATAGCATTATCCTATTATTATACCAAGTAGTACAAATATTTTAATCGATTGCCATGATGGATCTTTAATTAATAAACACTTGCACTGCTTTGCATTGTAGAATTTGCGTCGAACTTTAAAACATCATCACTTGGTTTCTAATGAGAGCCTGTTGAAGGACAGAGCAGCTCCCTGTTCTTACCTAGGACGCTGAACTTCTTTTGAGGTTAAGTGGTGCCCAGGGGCCAGCAGCCAATAAACTGCAGAGACTCTCCTAGAGCCCAGGTCTTCTGACTTTGAGTCTAGCGCTTTTTTCTCTGCTCCTTAATCATTGAATCAGTTGACCTGGAAATATGTGCCTTCACCTTTGTCAGAAAAATAAAGCCAGTGGGATTCGCATCCTGTTGAGAAGCAATAATGTGAAGCTCCCATGTTCCAGTAGTGTGTTTTTGTTGTGTCTATATTCATTTAGAAATATGTCTTAGAATTTGTTGTGTAAATGCCATTTTCAATTTTATGAGGGAAAATGAAAAACAACAGCATGGGACAATGTTTATTTTATTTAATATGGATGGATTTCATGAGGACTCGCTTCACTTTCAATTGATTTAACGGGGTTTTTGTTGTTATTGTTGTTGTTGTTTGTTTGTTTGTTTTTCGCTACATAGCCTTGGGGTAATGTCAAGGTCTTCATAAAAAAGGAATTTTAATAAATACCCATGGAAGGTACTCTCCTTCTCATTTATTTCTGGTGCATTTCTTTCACTAACTAAATTCTATAGCTAGTCTCTGGAGCACAATGTGATACTGAATTGGTTTTCCATCACTAGTTTCAATTCTTTCTTGAGCTCCCATACCCAGAAACTATCATGCAGAGGATCAGTGCACTTGTAGTAGAATATATTTGCTCAGTGAGTTACTATTCCAAGCTGGCTTTCATGGGGTTGAACGATTCCCTTCATGAAATAACTGAAATGGGGCAGTAAGCAGGGTTGGGCAGAATCCCAGCATTGCTTTTTTCAGAGTTTATTAGCGTATGCTTACTATGCACATTTATTTCATCCTGGGGAATCAGGTGATACACATATTGCATCTTGATCCTTTTTACTTCCCCTTGTACAACCATTCCTTCCCATCTTTGCCCATCCACAGATTCCCTTCCCATGTCTTACATTTTTCAAGATAATTGAAAATTTAAACAAAATTTAAAAAGAGAAAGCATAGCCAAACTGTTTGTGGGTCATTTTGAATTTACATTTTAATTTTTTGTTGCACAAGGCAACATTGTTAAATGTATAACCAGTTAAGGAATCATGCTTGCAAGAACAGATTGAAACAGAAATGAATTTAAATAAGAGATCTACATATGTATGTAAATCCCCTATACTATGATTATGGGCTAGTTTTTTTTTTTTTTTTTTTCCAAACAAATTTCTCTTTAGAAGGCTTTTGAAAAAGAACAATTTCTCCAGTGGCTATTCATTTCTTTTTCTACTATTGACTTTTACCTGGTGCATTATAGAATCCTGACTGCCTCTCCCACACTATATGAAGAGATATTTTGCTTGTCAAACATGATTCAACATTCATCAATTGCATTTGGAAGTAAAAACTATATAAAATACAGTCTGGTTACCAGAGCATTTGCAGTTTTCTTTTTGAAATTAGTAGCATGGCAGAGCAAAAGTATTTGGAAATTAAAGAATAAAAACCTATACACATTTTTGTAAATCTGATCATAGAATAAATGTAGAATAGTCTGGTAGAAAACACTTAACACTGATCCCTACATAAAGTCCACAATATGAACATTAGAATATAAAAAAAACCCAACTATACACATATGTTCTTTCTGTGATTATTTAAGAGCTACATAGCCAAATTAAAAAAGATGGAATCAATTCTTTTGACTTTTGAGTGTATGTCTTTGAGCTTTTATGGCTCCATTTCATATATCAAAGTACTTGAAAAATATTGGCATCCTCGTTTGTCAAGTGTATTTATGGCAGTTAAAAGAGTTAATTCTGTAGTCTGTGAAACAAAATGTAAAAGTACTTTACATCCAAACCCGTGCATTTTTTTAATACCATTTTGAAAAATACTTCCTTAATACCATTTTGAAAAAAAGTTCCTTTGCTATTACTGAGCTGAGTGCTTGGAATCTTTATTTAAGTGAGAACTTACATGAAATCTAGTGAAGCCTAAAGAAAACATGCTTTTTGTTTTTGTCTTTCAACTGAAAGTTTGACATCTTCTCCAAAAGGATTCTTAATACAGCAAAAGTTTCCATTAGCCACAGACCTCTGAGGCTCTTCGATGAAGATTCACAGGGATTTCTTCTTTCGTGACAGCCACCCTGCTTTGATGACAATGCTCCTTGTCTTTATGTACTCACTTTTAAGAATAGTAAGAGCTGTGTTTCCAGACTACTTTGCCTGTTAAACATTTGAAATTAAAGTAAATATAAACACAAGCAGATCCAGAGATGTGAAGCTGCGTTTCCTTCTACTTCTATTGTGTTGAGAGGGAAAAGAGGGTTGCAGAAGTCAGCAGTTGTAAGAAGAAAATGTTAATCATTTAATTAAAGGTGAATATGAGACTATAACTAAGTAAAGCTTATTGAATAATGCCTATAATACTCCTAACACAGAGACACACGAGAGAAGAACATTATTTTTGCCCAAATTTACCACTGTAGAGAAAATACTTATATTCATTGAACTAGAAAGTAATATTCTAGAAGGATTACTATGTAGGCAACATCAACATTGTTGTCAAAGTTCATTTGAGTTTCCACTGTACTCAAACATCAATAGAAGCTATTCTTATCCATCCTAGTCAAAGGAATCATTCTGCTTGTTCTCTCTCTCACTCTCTCTCTCTCTCTCTCTCTCTCTGGTCTTTTTAAAAACAGGGTCTCCCTATGCAGTTCAGGCTTCCTTGAGCTCATTTTGTAGCCCAGGCTGGTCTCGAACTTGTAAAGACCCTCCTTCCTCTGCCTCCTGAGTGCTGGGATTACAGGTGTGTGCCACCACACTTGGTATCATTCTGCTGTTTTATGTATTCAAATGAAAAGAACAGTTTTCTATTTCATGTCAGTTATATTAGGATAGTTAAGAAAGGCTCCCGGAGGAGGACCTATTTGAACTGAGAGCTGAAAGGCCACTGGGGAAGAAGTGATCTATGTCAAGTCTACAGAATGACTTTGGAAGTGGAAGGAGTGGTGAATACAAGAGTGAGTGAACTTGGCGTAGGGGTGAAGGATGGCCATGGCAGTGGGAGTCAGGGGATGCTGGAAAGAGATATAGGAATCAGATCTTCTCAGACCTAGAAAACCAAGTAACAAGTTTATAGTTCTAACTACAGGGAAGAATTCATAGACTGTTTAATGTAAGAAAATGATGACTGACATTCATTTTAGAAAGATCAATCATGAATTTGTGGTTGATGAACTCTGAAGAGGAAACAGGAAAGGCTTTTTTAGTCATCTGAGCAAAGGACGTTTGGCTGGTTATTATTCATTTGTTCATCAACATGAACCCATTGAACTGCTACAGCCTACCATAGTACTGTTGTAATGGTGAGGATACCAAGGCTATTGAGGGAGGGAAGGCCCTAACTCCCCTAAGATTTGGACTCTAGTGGAAGAGCCCAATAGTGTTAAGTCTCATGGAGATAATAAAAGCAAATAAGGCAATGGAGGGGGATATCTGCTTACAGCAAGTATTAGGGTCATAGTGAAGCCTACATGACAAGAAGACTCCAGAGGTGAGGGACTTTCCTTAAAGAACTTCCAAACAAAGGAAGTACCAGGTGCAAAGGTGCTCAATAAGATAGCAGCAAGGTTGGCATAAAGAACAATATTGCAAGCAGAGGGACTAAGCCAAAGGAACTGTCTCAAAGTCTTAGAAAATAGCTGTGGCCTCAGCATACATGAGAAGGTACTTCCTGGGAGACGGTACAGCAAGTGGACATTGAACAGAGAAGGAGATAAAGATTGAAGAGGAGTTATGGTAGCTGTGTGAACCATTTGCTGGAAGTTCTGTGCTCTTCTTGGAGTTGTTCATTGTGCAAAGCAACTAATCACAACCTTCATTTTTGTCTTCATTCTGTCTATGTAAATGGTGGTGCTGGCTGTTGGTGCCCTTGTTACAGAGTTGTTTTAAAGAAACTACTAGTGATGATGATTGTGAAGAATTATTTTTAACACTGCTATTGCTAAAAATAAACAGAAAATTCCACATTCTATAAAAGCAAGAAAAAGTCATATGCATTGGGAAATTACTCCCACTGTTTAAAGTCGGATTGCTTTAAGTGGTGTGTAATACAACATTTATTGAACAATTTCAATATCCCTAACGTACAAACAAATTTGAAATCACTCCAGTGTCTAGTTTTCTCCAGTTAACATTTCATTTAATGGGAGCAGGTGGAAAACTTGAAAGAGTGACTCAAATGGCTGTCTTGGCTATTGTTTGAGCACATAGTTGTTCTGACCAGGAAGTGAAAATTATTGGAAAGGAAAGTTGTTTTTCATTAGCTTGAAGACCTGTTCCAAAACTGTTATTAAAGTGAATGTTAAGTGGGGTGTGTGCCATTGCTTCATGCTCACAGCAAATGATTGATTTCCTCAGCCTAATAGAATAGTTTTCCACTAAACTTGGTGCAATTACATTATAGGTGCAATTTTCAACGTTACATTTTGATAGCATTTTCAAGTCTCTTTGTTATTAATAAAGTTAAATATAATCAGAAGTGAAAATCTGCAGAAAATTTTGCTTTGTCACTCTTTGGTTGGAGCTCTCAGTTTCCTTATCTGCTTTCCCTAATGTCAGTGACAAATGCACATTTGTTAGATTGGATTGACACTTCTTCCACACATTCATTTTGCCGCAGAAAGACCAAGATAGTTTCTCCAGATGGAAAAGGAAATCTATCCAACACCATCAAAATATGAAATCAACCACAAAATTCATTGCTTGGGATTTTTCATTTAGGGAAATGATCATAATGATATGCTCTGTTCACAAGTGAGATTTTTTCTCTTTAAGCTCTTAATGTATAGTTTGCCTTTAAAATTGAATCGCCTCCTTTGCTAAATCAAACATAGATTAAACACTCACATAATTACTTTCTGGGTAGTTTCTTTCCCACTACATGGACGTGGAATATGTTTAAAATCCGTGGTCATTATTGTTTTAATTTTAAGGGATAAAATAAGAAAATGTCTACTAAGATAAAATCATCTGTACCATCTTAAGGCAATATATGGTATGTTTCATTTCAGTCTTTTTTCTCCTCGTATTACTAATCTTTTAATTTACTACAAGAAGTTTTGAAGATGATTGAATATATATGAACAGTTTCTCAGTACCAAAGACAAGCAGATTTAGTTGGCAGGTTATTCATAGTTAAGGTTATAATTAGCTAGTATTTAAAGTACTGTTTTCAAATGTAAAATAATATTCCAACCATCAATTAACCATCCAAACTATAACCAAATTTTTAAAAAGCATTCTCAAAGGTATTCTACTAAAGTTATCTGCTCTTAACTTAAGAGTCATACTTAGCAACATAGGAGAGAGAATATGTTCACACAAATTAAACGAAGGCCTTTAAACACTCAGAGTTGAGATTTAATTAAAGACTCTTTTCCATATAAATTTGTTCTAAAAAGGCAATGTGGGTTTCTTGGTATGTGTTTTATCTTACTGTTGAGAGTCGGGACCGGGTAGCGGTTACAAACACACACGTGGTGATCATGTCCGCCCAGCTGCCCACTGACTAGCTGAGGGGAAGGTCAAATCACTTAACCTCTTTAAGAATGTCAAATTTTTCATCTGTAAAATAATCAGAAGTGATATTTAGCCATTATAGTTTTCTTAGGGAATAAACGCAATAATCCGTACCTTGCAATTTTCTCACACAGAAACAAGTCATGACGCAGTAGTGAATCTTTTTTCTGTCAGACCAGGGGTATTTAGCCATACATATAATTATGTATAAATTGAAGAACATGTTATCTAAACAGGACAGAAAGTTGGAAAAGGGCTAAAAATATCTTAGGGTCCCATGTCTGTAAAGGAAAACTTATGTGCATCTGAATATTGAGTCATACATTTTTATTGCTTAATATTAGAAGGGTGACCCAGAAACATTAAATTTCAGAGTTTTATTCCTTCTGCTTACTTCCAGATATTGTGAATGCAACCATTTTGAATACTTCATGGAAAAGTAACCTGAATTTCAAGCAGTTTAGTGCTTTTAGTTGTTTTCAAACTTACTTAAATGTGCTTACTTTTTCATTGGCTGCTAAATTATCGTGCTTGGAACTGATCGTCTCTTTGGGAAGTTTCTTCCTGAGCAATATTTTCCCTGGCCAAGCAGTGCCACACTGCTACCAACATACTTCTGATATTTCCTTGACTGATGGAGCTGTGATCATTTTCTCTTTTGACCTTATAAGATAATGAGAATCACCGGAGTGCCCTTTTAGTTAGATCAATAGAAAGAGCTTCAGTGTATAATAGCTCATTAATAGAGATGGCTAATGGCAAACTCGGGACAGTTTATGTAGCTGACAAACAAAGCACTGCCTGTATTAAAGGATGAATGACCCACGGCCACAGTGACACGGCAGACAAAGAGAACTTCAACAGCTGATAGAGATTCACCCCCTGTCCCTGATGGGATATCATGTCTGTTTTTCCTTTCACTCACAACCCTTTAATGTCATCCTGGATTCCCTGGTAGAAGCATTCAGAGATGGGTATCTTTCTACAGGGAGCTCTCTTGAGAGTCACACCTGACAAGGAACAGAGAAGGAAGGTTAGGC
Organism: Dasyprocta punctata; assembly: GCA_004363535.1. Lineage (NCBI taxonomy): Eukaryota > Metazoa > Chordata > Mammalia > Rodentia > Dasyproctidae > Dasyprocta > Dasyprocta punctata. The sequence goes on along the minus strand of RJWM01005039.1, from coordinate 67,001 downwards.
AGAAGGAAGAATTGAACTTTGCTATCATTGCCGCAAGGGTCTGAGCCATGTCACTTCTGAGGGTGTCTGCAGCAGGGTTGGCCCTTTAGAGCTGTCCCAAATTGAGGTGAATAGACCAAATCTCTGCATCCCCGAATGGACCAGCTTTTGGGGGCAGGTTGCTCTTAGTTTAAGACATAAGTGTAGGCAGAACAACTCCCTACAGGTGGAGTCAGATTCTGAAGGAGACTCACCTCTGAGTGGTCCGCAGCTGCCACCCCCAGGTGGGGTACAGATGGGATGGGAGATGGGTGGATTAGGGTTCTTCATCCTGGAAGGAGGGACTCTGCACAGCCACCATCAGCAAAGCCTTGCAACCTCTGGGAATTGGCCTTACATTTTTCCTAACTCCAGAAATCCTATAAAGCTCTGATCTTAGCAACAAAAGTGATAAACAGTTACTTTCACAAATACATATGATACTGAGGTTGCATTTGTTCTTTAGTTTTATTTGTTCTTCCTTATAATAGAAGAAAAACTGTCTAGGGTAGAGACCTTTGTCTTATTTGTCAAACACGTTGGTTGAGTTATTTTATTCCAGTGTAGCTTTGCTATTGAAATTCAGAACTAGGAAACTTGATTTCTGCAACATAATTGTAAATGAAATGGAAACAGGTAGATGAAATGGACCATGTGGGTAGAACACTGAGGTTTCTGTAAGTGTGTGGTCCTCCTCCAGGAAGACAGTGTCCTTTCCCCATAGCTGTTTGAACCTGGGGCTCAGTGCATTCTGACCACTGAATCAGCACCAGCCCCTCCTGAACCCAGCGACCCATGGTTGAGATGAATCTGTCACTTTCAGAACCAAGATAAGAGTAGAACAACTCACCTTGGGTGCAAAATTTAAGGAGTAATTCAAGACATTTTTAAAAATTAACATTGTATTTCAACATAATATTTAGCCATCAAGATTAATATAAAAAGTCCATGATGAAAACGATTTTTAAATTTTAAATTGATACAAAAAGTAGTATTTGTCTTTTTCCTTGGCTTCTGCTGTGGCTTGAGTGGGCGCCGGCAACTTTAGCTACATAGAAATAATCAGATAAACCTCTTTGCACTTCCATGGGTCTAACTGAATGAACAATTTCAAAAGAGCCTCAATTCTATGTGGCTGTTTCTTATCAATTCTAAAAACATAAGAACAGAAATACATTTACATGTGTTAGTTCATTGTCAACCAGACAGACCCCTGGGAGCTGGAGCTGGCATGGGGGCTGAAAAAAATGGAAATAGGGAAAGGATCAGAGGATTAAATGTGTTTCACAAAATAATCAATTCAGGGACACAGCCAGCATTCAAGTCCCAGAGTCACAGAGTTTAAAACCTGGGAATCAGTCCTAGGGTCCACGCCAAGTGGCAGGAGTGTTAGCCTGAGCGTGTTCCAGCAATCCCTGAAGAGAGTTTGTTGTGAAACCAGTGTTGCTTTGCCTCTGCGCTAGTGACTGACCTTGCCAGTTCTTAACTAAAAATTGTAAACCACTCTCCACTCCCTATGGAATAAATTCCACACCTCTCAATTCAGCATCCAAGCCTTCCATGCAATAGGACTTTCAACTCTCCCCTTTACAAAAACCTTTCACCAAAGTCACAAATATAACTAGCTTTTGCTGTAGCAGCAATACCCTCTCTATCCCCTCACCTGAGGCACAAGAGCCCTATGTCTCCCTGCTTTCTGTTTTTTCTCTTCTCTGATGTTTCTGCCTAAAGCATGGATACTCCTAAAATAAAAGTAATTGACTCTTACCTCCTTTTTGAACCCTTTACACCTCTCCCTTGGTTAGCTGAAAACAGAAACTTCATCCTGACTTTGAGCCCAGTGTATGACATATAATAAATATGTTTACAGCTGTATTGCCTAATAGATTTTTATTTGTTGCTTGTACTGATTAAAATTATTTTAAAAAGCAGTGTTTGAGTAATAAGATCCAAAATGTACAATAGATATTGCAATAATGAAAGGAAAAGAAAGTGCTCAAAATTAAAGAACAACTGGGATAGGGGAGAGGAAAAATGGAAGAAAGGAAAAGATTATATGCCTGTAGGTATACATATGTAACTGCATGTACGTATAAGTGTGCAAGATATATAACTGTTCTACTCATTCTCTTCTAGTTCATTAAAAAGATTAGTTTGTGTTGTCATTGTTTAATTGTCTGATCATTTTTTATGCCCAGATCTTGTAATTTGAATGACTACTTCTAAGGTAACAATATGCAATGTATTAACTAGTGTTGATTTCTTTGTTTGAAATTCTGTATTATTTCTACCCTTTTTTCTGTTTTGCTCTTTAAGATTAAAAAAAAGCAGTGTTTATATAGTACTTTCTGTAGTATCCATCGCCTAGGCAATATCCAAAGAGTTTTAGATGTGAGATTTCATTGGATCTCCATAAATTTCATACTATCACACTATTTTTTCATGCTCTAATGATTTATGTCATTATTTTACATTTGAGTAAACCAAGGTTTGGTGAATATTCAACTTTACATGAACCTATATGCACATCTTTATATCGCCAGTCTCTGGCACAACATTAAGCTACGGGACACACAGTGGTTCAACAAGGGAAGAACAGATATATCATGATTGGCCAGAACAAATAGAAAGGAAGGTCACTTGTGTATTCCACATATATGTGAATGCATACATATGTAGATTTGCAGTCACTTTACTTTTAAGAAAATTTTATGTAATTGATATTCCTTCAGAGTAAAGCTTACAGATGAAATAATTTTTTTGCAAAAATAATTATTCATATCAACAATACCTTTAGTTGTGTTCTAGTAGAATTTGATTAATACAAGCACAGCATATTAGTTTAGTTATTATTAGGTCTAAACCTCATACGATACAATTTTCTGGAAATTCTTACAACTTTATTGGGATGATTTTTTTTTTTCCTTTTGTACTGGGAGTTGAACTCACAACCTCATGCTTGCCAGTCAGGTGCTGTACAGCTGAGCTGTATCCCAAGCCCCTATTTTTTCTTTGCTTCTTTCTTTTTTTTGGCAAGGGTGGGTATCAGGATTCAAACTCAGGACCTTGTGCTTGCCAGGCAGGCACTGTGCTGCTGAGCTATATCCATTGTCCTTCTTTCAACTTTGTGAAATTGAGGTCCCATTATATTTTTTAAAATGTCAAAATTTATTTCCTTTTTTTAATCAGGAAAGATTGTATATAGTAATGTAATAGAAGTGCCACACAACTGAAGGTGTATGCATAAGAAAGTACTAATCAGCCTTTTAGTAAGACTTCACAAACTTGGCAATATTATGGGAAACAATAGGCTTCTTTCTTTCCCAGGAAGCAGGTATTAAAGTGTGGACATATGAAACAGAGAACGCTGTCTGCTTGGATGCATCAGACAAACACCAATCTGCCTCATGCTGTTACGATTTATCCAAAGAGCTCAGGCATTGGCTTTGCTTTACATTTCTCAGCGATGAAAATCTATATTCTCTTCACTTTAATATCATCTGTTGAAAGTGTTCACTGTCTAAAGATTTAAAACTTTCCTCCGGAGGTAGATTTATTTATTTGTTTGTTTGTTTATTCATTTTACTTCCTGGCCTTGGAGAAAAATAAAGCAAAATTATCAAAGTGTAATGCTTAGTGTCCAGAATGTTTTCCTACTGATATTCTTAAATATGATCTGCATTAGTAGCCTTGTGATCCATGAGGTTACTTGTCATCTTAGTCCATCTTTTCCCATATGTTTTTGTCATGTTTCCCTAAGAATCCCAAGGAATTTCCTTGGGAGACCAGCGTTCCCAAGTGTTTCTCTAGCATGAACCCTACTTTCTTTCACACATTTGCATAGCACAAACATCTATGCATCATTCATTCAAATAAAATATTTAAAGGCTAACAAGCAAAAAATCACCCATTTTTGCCAAAACTAGACCTGATCCTAAGTCACTGTACAGATGAGAAAACCTGAGGCCTAGATGTCACACGCTTGATTGCTAGTGGCAGAAGGACTGCTCATTAAACTAGCATCTTTTGCTCTTGGATTTCATGCCCTCCACCTGCAGCTGAGACTCCTTCACCAAACCTCACCACCTTCTGTATAGAAGTTGTACTCTTCATCCAAGGTTGGATTAATTGGAATCTCAAACACTGCCACTGCACAGCTAAAGGAGGGGATCTGTTTACTAAAAATGACCTGAAATACCTTATTCTGCCAGTGAAGAAGCTGAACCCCCTTCTACGCTAATTTAATAACTTTAACGAGCTTCAATACTGTATGACTTGCTTATTTCTATGAAATTTTCTGTTTCTCAGAGCCTCCTTAAAAGGAAAAATAAAAATCCCCCTAATGAAATTTGTGTCTGTCTTCCCCATCCATTTCTTCAGCACTGCAGGCTAAGAAGAACATTTCTACTTGGAGTAAAGTGAAAACTTGGCATTGCTACCTGGATTAGTGACGGAACCGCAGGTGAGGGACCAAGGTGCTGTCGAGGAGACTTGTTATCTGATAGTCCAGCGACGGAGGGAAATGTGTCAGCGTCTGATTATTTTTTTTTTCAAACTCCTGATAATTGCTTCCATCCTTCCCTTTGCTGTCCTTCTGTAGACACGCTGTCAGTCCATGTGGCTGCTGATTAAAACACTTGTTTGTTATTCAGGAGCACATCATGATAGTAGCCCCTAGGCATTCTGAAATGAGGGTCTCAGTCTCTATATAGGTAACTATTTTATTAGGAAGAGAGACAAATACTGACCTTGTAGTTGAATTCTTAATGCTTTTTTTTTTTTTGCCAGTCTACAGTGTATGAAAGTTTGTGATAGGCAAGGTGGTGTGACTTCTGTGGATGAAGGGACAGTCTATCCATTGTGTTCAGGTGTCTTGCCCACACAAAACAAATGACATACAGGAGCATTTGAGTGCTGGGATTCTGTGTGCTCAGAAATTCCAGGCTACCTGTGGAAACAATTGCTAGATAGTACACATTATCCGCAGGCTTAGGGTGTGATCAATATGTGAAAACTCTAGGGTTGCTTTTTCTCCTGAACAATACCGGATTGCTAGCTTGCTAATAAATATTCTTAACTCCAGTATGCCTTGGGCAAAGGCTGCAGTCAGGAGTGTGGTGAGAGTTTTACTGTAATACTTAATTGTAGGGAGAGGCTTTCTTTTTGGGAGGAAATCATTTGTGAAAGAAAATTAAAAGCAAGACAAGTTAAGGTAGAATAAAATTATTGAAGAAATAGTGATTAATAATTTTCTTAGTCGCATGTCATGCAAATAAAATGTTATTTTTTTTTTTTGAGACAGGGTCTCCCTATGTAGTTCAGGCTGGTCTTGAACTCACTGTGTATCCTAGGCTGGCCTCGAGCTTACAGTGATCCTCTTGCCTCAGCCTCATGAGTGCTGGGATTACATGTGTGTACCACCACTCAAGGCCCTAAAATGGCAGATTTTTTAAAAATCCTGCCCAATTTTTTTTCTTAATGCAAAGAAAATATCTTTGATGTAATATTTTCTAGCATTAGCATGTATTTAGTTTTCAAAGTGAAAATTGAATGAGGAAAATTTAGAAAGTTTCTTAAGTGGATAGAAGCTACCACTTTGACATGTGGAGAATTAGCTATGTGAATCATGCCCCCTCAAAAAAGAAGAGAAAATGTCTTGAGAAGCTCCATGAGTAGAAAAGAGTGGGTGGCCAGAAATAACATAGCAGATGGTGAGATGGGTAGAAATAAGGCAGAGTGAACAGCTCAGAGTCGACCTAGCAGACCTGAGCCTAGGTAGCAGGTGGAAGGAGGAATACGCATGAAGAGCCACTCTGAGTACAGAATTTTTTGACAGGATGTACCAGTAATAACACCACACATTACTATTGCACCTTAAAAATCTTACTTATTTGCTCATTATGTCTAAAGAAAATCCTGCAGAGTGCTTCTTTGGAGACGTTTAGATCCTTATGCAATTTTATGTTTATATGAAAGAGCTATATAATCACCAGTCTCTTCTGCTTTTGAAACAGAGGAAATAGCTTATCGCTTCATAAATGGCATTGTCATAAGCAATTTTTTACTGTTCAAAAAAATTTATAAGTTTAGCTGATAAGACTCAGGCTGGTTATGAGGATACAGACATTAGAAGGCTAAAAGTGAGAAAATTAGACTTAGATGTACCCAAGATTCTATGTTTAAAAATTCTACCATTAGGTATTTGCAAAAACAATGTATAATCTCTGTTACCTTCCTCCTGCCCTATATTTCTTTCTTTTTTTCTTCCTTCTTTTAGCCTTTGAACAGGAACGAACTCTTTGCTTTCATAATATATTGATTCAGAAAATTGTCAATATTGTTTCAACTAAGTAGTATATTGATTATCATGATTTCCAGAAATTAGTAATTTTTTAATGCTAGACTAAGTACTTTTGTCACTCTGGTGCTAACCTAGCACTTCTCATAAAGCATTTGGGTTGACCATGGAATCAAGTTCTGTGCAGTTCATGGTTTAGAGCCTTAACAAACTTGTATCTTTTTAAAGCCAGGTTGGTAGCAGTCATATCAGAAAGGCCATGCTTACCAGTAAAGTCCAGGGGAAATATGAAGATTGCTCATAAAAGTTCTCCATAAAGTCCTAATACACTTTGAAAATCAATTAAATATAAATGTAATTATAAATATTATTACATAACAGATAAAGCTTTAAGATTGAAGGCATACAACTCTATGTGATATTTTAGGTAGTGTCATAGATGAAATATAAGTACAAATTAGCTAAATTTCTGTCAACCAAGAGAAGAAATCCAGACTAATTTAAAAAAGCCACTTGCAATTTGTTTACATTAAATATGAAGCAAACATTCTTAGTATCTTCCATGCACTTTATGAAAACCATCTCTTTGGAATTACGTGAGAAGGATATGCGTATTTTATGAGACTGGGTAGTAAGGATTTTAAATAAATAATGAGATTAATATGGTGTGGGGGGAAAAGTTTGTTGGGGGCAATGTTGATTTTGAAAATAATTTTGATTGAGTTTATTAAACTATTTATCCCAGTGCTTAGCAAAGAGCAGGTGATTGAAATATGTTGACTTGCATTTCTTCCCATGGTAAAGAATATTAAAGTTGTTTTCCTTGAATGAATCATACCCATGATATGTCATTGATAAAAATAATTAGAAAAGTCAGATTATTGTTACATAACATTTATTTAGTGGATGATACAAGTTCAGTGAAATTCAGGGTTCTTTCTTCTGAACTGTGTGTTTATGAACTTACTAAGAAAGTTTACTCTTACATAGGTTACCAGATGCCTCTATCAAATAGAGAATCCTACGTGACTCAAAGTGAAACACAGATATTTTTCTAAATTCAATTCAACTAATGATTGTTTAGCACACCCTGCCAAGCCCCAATAAAGGGCAAATCACACATAGTGAGTTATAGATAAGCAATGTCTTGGCAAAGTTCGCATTCTACCAGGAACTTGGGGAGGGTTGGCTAATAGATGAGAATTAGTGACGGACCCATACATGACCATATTTCCAGCCAGATCTTCAGTGAGATCTGTAATAAAGGTGCAAACAAAGTGACTGGCAGCACAACTAATAGAGCAATGGAGTTGCTGAGGGGAGGTGATCTTGGAGCTGAGCCCTTAGAAAGTGTAGGCAGTGAAAAAAATGAGCAAGATGTGCAGATGTGCAAATCAATGATGTGGAGTTAGGTACTTTTGTGTAATGTTGTATAAAAGCAAAATATCTTCAAAATGCTGCCTTTCTGAGCAATTTTAATATGTGCTTCTGGGGAACAGAGCTCTAAGAACATGGAGTTTAAAGTATGATGGCAGTACTAATGCCCAAATAGCTCCCTTGCTAAAAGATATATTAATTTACTACCTAGCAGGAACAAGCTGTAAATAAAAGCAAAGCACAGCTTTGCAAAGACAAAATGAGGTAGAAAATTAAAGAGATCTATCTCCATTACTTTCCTTTTAAGTTTCTTGTTAACTAATCTACAAGCTAAAGAAAAGTGATAAAGCATTGTCGAAATTGTAGGATTAAAGATATCGAAGGCAAAAAAGTTTTGGTAGATATTTTGGTAAGAAATAAATGGGAAAAACAGGTAGGATTCAGAAATTGTTCTGTTTTTCACTCAAGGTATAGCTATGTTTCTCTGCTTTTACAGAAAAATGCTATATTCCAAGCCAGGAGAAACATTTCTGTACTTAATCCATGTGAGGTAGGAGTGTGGCAATGGAGCTCATATAATTTTTAGATGGTGAAGAGTGCATATATATGTATATATTTGTTTGCTGTTGTTCAGACAAGTCTCACTATGCAGTTCAGACTGACCTTGAACTCACTATGTAGTTGAAACTGGCCTCAAACTCATGGTGATCCTCCTGCCTCAGTCTCTTGAGTGCTGGGATTACAGGCATGTTCCACAATACCCAGCTGAAGAGCATATTTGAAATCATGATGGTAAACTGAGGTGGTGCTGAAACCTCTCAACCTGTGAAATTTGATCTGATGAAACTCATAGGTAACATTGGTATCAACTATACCACTAGTGATCCCAAGGGACACAGGGCAGAGCCATGGGAAAGCTTTCAGCAAGTGCGCCTTTGCGGCTGTGGGACTGCAAAGTCTGTTTCAGGGAAGCTGGGTCTGCTGTGACAGATCAAATGAAAAGCTCTGGTTGAGTGCACATAGGTGAAAAATGAAGCAGTAGGACAGATCATGGTTTTTGGAGTTAGACAAACTTCGTTTTTAGTGTTAACCAGTTTATCTAAGTTCTAGGGCAGTTTCTGACTTCTCTTAGCTGATCGGAGTTGATATAAAAATCTAAAATTAAATAAATATGCCACACACTGTGCTGATGATTGAGAAATATGGAGCTACAAGTGTAGCGCAAATTTTATTTCGTTTGAAGTCATATATAAAGAATGGAGATACCATAAAAATAGTATTACTGTCAGGGACACACGAATACACACAGAGGCAGGAATAAAGGAAACCTTCTGGGGCTGGCTGGACTACTTATGGAGTGGGTTTTCCATGGATAGGGGTGAAGAACGTCATTGTCGTATAGTCTTGCCTTTCCATCTTACCAAACCGAAGCCTAAAACTTTACCGTGTAATGTGGATTCAATGCTGACCTGAGGGCAAGGCTACAAAGAAATGAGACATCGGAAAGGAGAGATTCAGACTGACAGAGTGGGGTGACACTTTGCATGCTGGGAGATGAGCCACGTTTTTAGCTGTGTGACTCTGGGCTGGTTATTGCACCTGTCTTCCTGTCTATAAACTTGGGTACTATGCCCTGTATGAAGTTACGGATTAAATGAAAGGGCCCCAGAGCATGTTCCTATTACACGCTGCCTGCTATTGCTCTCTGGTATCCAGAGACGGCCTTGGCTCTCATAGTAGAAGCCAAGTGTAACATCAGTGCTGGCTTTTCCTGTACTCATGTGTCTGTCCCCCAGGAATGAAGGCACAGGAAAAGTCAAAAGAAATGGCAAATGGTCTGTGTTGTTTCTGCCCAATTTCAGTATAACAAAGTCAGTAGTTTGATTGTTTGTTGAAAACTTCCCCATCTTTCCCAAAGAATGTCACCTTGAGTGAAACCAGGTTATTCAAAGGAACTTGGTTTATTTTTTGAGATAATAGCTTGAAAGATATAATATAAGTTATATCTATAATTAGGAGAATAAGACATTGTCTCTAATTAAGGGAATGTATCTGCACAGCATTCTTTGTTTACCTTGATTCTGTTAATATCTGTTATATTGAGGCTGTAGGTAGCCTGGTACAGTATATTCCTAAGTCTAATTTCATTATGATCCCCATGGCCCAAGTCAGTTTTCCCCATAGGGATTTATTGAAATAAAAAGTTTGCCAGTTAATGAAACATGTAACATAAAGTTTTATTTATTAAAGTATTGGCTATTTTTTTTAGGTAAATTTCGCTTCATGTTTCATTTCAATATTTTCACCAAACACCTTTAGTTTGTTTGTTTGCTTGTTTGTTTGGTCTGGTTTGGTTTGTTTGCTGGGTTTTATGTTTTTCACAGCCTTGCTAATCAAACATCAGAAGGGGAATACTTACAATTTCCCCAGAGCAGAGAAATTTCATTTTAGTATACCAGTGGTGCATCAGTAAGACAAAGGAGAGTTCTTTGAACCATCTGAAGCAAAGTAACAGTTAACATAAGGTTGTCGGTGAAATTGGAAAGCTACTTAGCCCACAGACGTCCTCTTAACTCCTAAACATTGTGAGCCCATTATGAGTGGAGATAGGATTTTGAACAATTACAAAGCAGGAAAATTGTACAGGTATGTCCGTAGATCAAATGGGAAAAATTCTTGGATGAACAGATTTCCTTTTGGAATTGGAGACATCACGGGTTTTGTTTGTGGAGAGACAAATGCAGAGAGATATGGGGTCTAAAGGGCCTGGATTTGTCGGCTTCCAAACAACACCTTTCCCTGACTTTCTCAGTGTATTTTAAGTTGCCCATGAAAATCCACCCCTTAGGTTGATCATACTCCTAGAGGACCCTACACTATACCTTCTACCATGATGTACATTGTTTTGCTTAGGTAAATTCCCCTTGTCAAGAACAATTGAAGAGATTTTCATGGGTATTATGAGGAACACAGGAGCTGACTGTGTCAATTTCATATCAAAATAGAATAGAGGCCCTAACTCCTAACAATCATGACACTAACTTGAAACAGCACTTTGGAATACATGCGGAGGGAAACAAGTCACTGTAAACACGACGTTGAAACCATCTGTACATCAATTGTCAGGAGTAGAAGTGAAAAACAAGGCTGTAGAAAGTATTTATAGCTGTATGGACAATGAATCAGCCCTTTTCTTGGGTCGTGTACTGTTCTTCCAAGACCACATTGAGTACTGTCTATATCATTCCAACGCCATAGAGTAGCAAGATTGAAATGCAAACTGATGCATATCTAACGTTTTCTCAGGATGGTTCAATGTCTTATCTAACAAGCACAGTCAGAATTTAGCATGCTGGGATAATAGAAGAAGAATTGGAATGATAGGGATAGTTTTAGAAGGTTAAAGGTATAAATGAGTTTCAAAGTCAGTGGTTCGCTTCTACATGCCTGTATCAACACAAAAGCACATTTTTCAGTTCATATTTTTATTTGTATCATTTATATTTATATTGATGAAGTGTTCTTGTGTAATATTTCCTGCACACTTATCATGGAATTATCCTGACCTCCAAAATCTTGCTGCTTACCCACTGAAGATGATGGAGCGTATTTACAGATTGTGTAACATAACCATGCAAAGCATTTTGTCCCAGAACATCACTTCACAATATGTTTCAAGGAAGTTCAGAGTAAGAAGACTTCCTGTTGAGAATTCAGGTCTAAAATATATTTAAACGCAAGGCATTTTTATAGAATTCAGGCAGCATCTCACAGTAAGCCATTTCTTGTCTTCTAGTTTGCCACATTTCCTTGCCATGTGTGCTTGATTTCTGCAAATCTCAGCTTTATCCTCTGTAATATTATAATGATAAAATATAATTAATTGTTTGATTGAAAAATGTCATGAATGAATGCTTCAGAAAGCCTTGGTGCTATGCAATGTGGCTGGCCAGCAGCTGCATACCACTTTGTGTATGTTGCAATGTATTATAACAACTGTTGCAGAGCCAAGGAGTAAGTTAATAAGTAAACCATGTAGGCATCGCTTTCATGGCCATATAATCCCTGGAAATTTGATAATCTGTTCCAAGGAGTATCATACAAAAAGCTTCCTCATAATCAGATTCTGGTTATCAAGACCTTCTTTGCAAATGTTATTTCTTCAGACTCCAAGATTTTCATTCCTAGATTCCTAAGACCTAGCATTCTTAGAAGTCTTCATCACAAGCTGGGTGTGAGCTGGTCACAGTTTTGCTACTTCTAGAGTTCTTGCTACTTGATCACTTGTGCAGGGTGGCCTTGGTAGAGAAGCCAATGGCAACGTTGATTTTTATCTATGGATTATATTGTTTTGTTTACTTTTCCTCATTGTTGTGGATAATCAGAGTTCACATACTGACTCAAATGGGACAGGGATAATAAAATAGAAACCATTTGTTCTTCAGTATGTCTTGCCCCACATCAAGGCATCTACTAGGTATAAGATAGGATATCAGCAAAGACCACTCACTCATCCTGGGGAGGCTGCCACAGAAGAGATAAATGGTGAACAGGGAGGCATTTTAAGAAAACCAAAAGAGGCAAGTAATAGTCATTGCAAATAAAACTTTCCTTTGGAAACAAAGAGTGAGATAGAAAGAATAAATCCAGGTCAGGAACCTAGGGACATGATGTTTGTCTATCCAACAGAATGATTGGGATTTTCAGCAGGAAATGATGGACATTTAAAAAGGAAGAATACAATAAGTAGAGACATAAATTTAGCTTGACTTTAGAGACAGGAAAGAAAGGTTTTATTGGGGAAAAGGGAAATATGAGTAGAAGATCACAACATCCGGACTGAAAGCAGTGTATTTAATCTGATCCATTAAAAGGACCCACTATTTAGGCTCCTAAACAAGAAAGACGTAATGAAAAGGAAATTGGGAAGATTATTCTACCAGCATTGTGCCGATGGAATTGGAGAAGAAAGACTGTGAGGTAGGAAAGCAGTTACATTGCTGCTGCAGCCATCCTGAGGTGATGTGGTCAGGTTTCAAGCTAGAGTGATGCGGCTGGAAATGGAAAAGATTCCGATTTGAGAAATTTTGTGTGTTTTAAACACTCCATGTGGAAATGAGGTAAACAAATATTCCATAGAATGACAACCTGTACTCTGTAGAACTGTCAGCCTTTGTCCTCCACCGTCTCCGATGCCAGACTGCACACAAATTCTAAAAAACTGTGAGTTTTACAAGTACAAATTTATCCACTAGTCACACAGGTTTACATCATGTTAGTATCTTACAAGATGGATATGCTTAGTGGTTGCTACAAGTGTTTATTATTTCATATCCCCAAGCAGATTATAGATATGGCGGCTGCACACTCATTTTCTGAGAAAATATGTTGTATTTTAACAATCTCAGGTTTTATTTTGGGACTATTTGTCTGCTAAGTATCTGGTCACTCTCTCATAACTATGTAGATTTAGATGCTGACTTGTAATATTACAAATATTTAAATTTTAGCTATGAGTTATCTTGCATTATCTGTATGCTTGCTTTTTGAATATTACAGAATTTTCTACATCTTCCTAGAAATCAAGTGGAGGTTTGTTTATTTTATTTTTTTTATTTTTATTTTTTGTGGCACCAGGGATTGAACTCACAACCTCACACCTGACAGATAGGCGCTAGAGTCACTGAGCCAAGCTCCCGGCCCTGGGTTTTTTGAGGCAGGGTTGCACTATGTAACTCAGGTCGGCCTTGCGCTCGCGTTGTAGCCCAAGCCAGCCTCAAACTCACAATGCTCCTCCTACCTCAGCCTCCCAAGTGCTGGGATTAAAGGCGTGCACCACCACACCCGGCTCGGTTTGTTTAATATACAAATATACAGTGGTAGATGAACAATGTTTGAATAGTGCTTACTTCTTAGGGAGCCCAATGTCTTTCTGAAAACTTGCAGTTTAGTTGTTTATTATTCAATTACTTGCCTTTTCCTTCGTTGCCAAAACAAAACAGCCAACAGTAGTAAAAATCGGTATTAATAATATAATACTTCAGAAATTAATCAAGTGATCAAAAAAGTGTTTAAAATCTTAATTATATTTACGTATGTGATTTAAGAGTCACTTATAGAAATAAATCCTTATGAATATGGTCTTTGTATCCACTCTTTGCTCTTAGTAAATTATTTTGAGAAGTTGGCCAAATAGGTCACTTAACAAGAAGTCTAGTTACCAGGGTTTCATAAATAATAAATTCTCACTGAATTCATTTGAGAGTATTTTGTTCCATATCCACTAGATGCAAAGCACGTACTTATAATTGGATGTCAAGAGGTGAATTTTGACATTTTAGGGAATAAGTAACATTTTGGGTGACCCATACATATACATTTCATACTTAATGAAATTCAGATTTTCAGATACTACATCACATATTTTTATAATGAGGATGAAATATTTCTGTAATAGAATTGAAGTTCAAGGATGTACCAGGCTGGGGTTACTGATTTTATGAACATATGTTGGTGTTTTCTTGGATGAGTATGGTTCAAAACAGGGATTGTTGGTTGGAAAGCTAGGACTATAGTTTGAAAATGAATTGTGAGTAATCTTAGAAATAATGTAAGAGATTTGAACTTGATTATGAAGATTTTATGGAAGTATTAATGATTATGAATACATTATGGAAGTACCAGTTTTGTTTGATTAAAGATGGTACATTATAGTATCTATAATATAAAATACAATATAGATCAGTTAGAATAGTACTAGCCATCATATCTGCTTGGAAGATATTACGTGATTTTCTTTCAATTCAGTGACCAGGTATATGCAGTTTCTTCCTTCAGTGTTTTAGGTTTTCAAAATTCTTTTACTTAATTGATGAATTTATTTATTGACTATGTTCAACTGATGATTTGAAAATTATAAAAGGATACTATTAAAGGATCCATAGCAAAATCTTTTCAATACAAAGTCAAAACACAGTCTCTTATTTGTTATTATGGATGTGTTAAGTAGGGATGAAAACCGAGAAACTGTTTTGTTATCAAATTTCCAAAATTGATTTATTAAGAAAATTAACCCACTATCACTGTGGGGTCTCCATGCTTGCAATACAGTGAAGTCAACACACTATAGTTCTTTTAAAATTCTTCCCTTAGAAGTTCTTATAAAAGTTTAATTCAAAGCTTTGAATATTACATTTTGCTTCTGACAAACAACTTGATTAGTTCCTGTTAACACTTTACTTACTTTACAAGGTGCGAATACATTATGCTTAGTAATCCACTCTACATACATTTGTTTCCAAATATATCCAATACTTTGGTAATATAATCATTTTCAGAAAAAAAATATTAGAAGTGCTGAATTTGATGCTTTATTAAATATAGGACTAAGCATTTTTTGGGAATTAGAAAAATTACCATATTAAATTTTTCATTGTTTAGGGTATAAGATATAAACATGAAACATTGTCCAGAAAATTATTACAACAAAACTTTCACCTCGATGAATCAAGAGAAACCAGTTATATGACTTTTTTTGTTACGATTGCTCTATTATTTTCAAATAAACATTTGAACTACACCAACTCTTTAATGAGCATCATTTGGTCTTTGCTCACAGTAAGTTCAAAGCAAACATTACTGATATAATAAGTATATTTCTTATTTCAATTTATATTTCCTTATAGTGTATACTTAAGGCTTGAAAGTATTAGAAAAATGAAAAATATATCATACAGGTGTCAGGGTTAGTGAGGGATTTTTGTGTTTGCTTTTTTTTTTTTTTCTTTTTTTTTTTGTGTTCAACCTATGTTTATGTAGCAGTGAATGTAATATCATTATCTCTATGGAGTATTTACCTGAGTGCATGTAACCTCATTATCTATAATAGGAGGTTATGAATGAAAATTATACTATGGTATATAATGCTGTCATACTCAGGGCTCTTAAGTATCATTTCTACATGTGATGTGCATTTTAAAATCAAAATTGCAATTTTAGGTAAAATGTAATTTTGGACACAGCTAAGTCAGTTCTGATGTTTTCAAAAAAGAGCAATAATTCAGAATCAGTATTCCAGTTGCTCCAGTGTCTCTACCTCAAGATAAATAGACAGCCAACTTTCAACTGTCTCTGCACATCTCTGCAGAGCAAATTAGTCTGTCCTTCCTGTTGCTACCATGCCTACCACACACATTTACTGTAGTACTAATTCCACTTACTTGCCATAAATCATCTATATTTATGTCTCCCATTCTGCTTTTGAAATTGATAATTGAGTCTTACTCGTCTTCTCTAGTACTTAGCACATTTCCATGGTCCTGGGGACTGAACCTAGGACCTTATGCATACTAGGCAACTGCTCTACCACTGTTCAGAATTCTCAGCTCTAACATGTTTTTGATGATGCTGTAAGAATTAAGTACAGTGTTATCTCGGTTCAAGGGCTCAATTTTTTCCAAGATTTGGACTCAACCTGAATTGAACAAGAACCAAATCAAATCCAAAGGTTAGGTTCAATGTTGACTTTATGGGAAAATTTGATTGGTTCTTGTCTAATTCAGCTTGTGACCAGAATATTAGAAAGAATTAAATTTATGAACTGAGGTACCACTGTAAATGTTTATTGAATTAATAAATTTTGGAAAGAATCAAAGACATGCTACAAATAGATACATTTTAGGTGATTTAATTTGCTAAACTCTTATTTAAAACAAATTTGAATGATTACAAAGGCACTCTCTAGGAAAGTTTTGTTCTTTTTTATTAGTACTGTAGGTAGAGCCAGGAAAAATAAGTTTGTCTTTACAGAATGAGGAAGAGAGGGAAAGAGGGTAAGGTAGAAAATACATCCAACAGAATAAGGACACACATTGTTGGTGGAGATCATGCTGAAATAATGCAAACTAATGGGAGAGATTTGAGATAGTTTTCTTGACTTTTCAACTAATACAGACAAGCATTTCTTTGATTTTTAGGATTCAGTTGTATATTAGAATTTCCTAAGATGAATGACCAAGCTCAACCCACTCAAGGTCAAGATTAAGCCATTTTGATGCTGTGGCTATCTTGAAATGCATCCTCCATTGCTCTGCTGGCTCTTTTCACTGAAGAATGCTAGGATGTATGATCAGCACGCCCCACTTGTGTGTCTTAGCCCAGACTTTCTTTGCCTGATTCCTGGGCCTGAAAACTCCACACAGGGTTTCAATTGCTGCATCTCTGAAGTCATCTTTGCTAGACCACTTGAGCGATCAGAATTACCACCATCACAAATCATTTTTGCAGTGACTTTGGAATGAAGAGTGCTTCTAGAATCATAAATTAAAGTAGAACTGGTTTTATAAGCTAAGTAGAATTTTTGCAATCCATTGCAAACCACTCTGCGTACACATAAAGACAATACAAATGGCCTGCCCACAGGAATGAATAGACATAGATGATGGCCGCAGTCCAGTTATACT
Organism: Dasyprocta punctata; assembly: GCA_004363535.1. Taxonomy (NCBI): domain Eukaryota; kingdom Metazoa; phylum Chordata; class Mammalia; order Rodentia; family Dasyproctidae; genus Dasyprocta; species Dasyprocta punctata. The sequence goes on along the minus strand of RJWM01005039.1, from coordinate 49,847 downwards.
CATTCCCCTCGGTTATCCTGTCTATGATGCAAGACGGGAATCTCTGAAAGACTCCAGAGTGCATCTGTTGGTTGAGGCGAAAGGGTGATTAAGGAGATGAAGAAATTTCTTCTTTTCATTTGATTCAGTGTTCATTTTAGCTTTAGTAATCTATACTCTTAATCAGGAAAGATGTGACTAATGTACTATCTCAGCTTTAGTTTTTAGCATGTTGAAATTTACTTTTGTAACAATCATTTTATTTGCATTTTTATTTGATAAGTTTTTGACTTATGAAAGTGGATCAAGGATTTTATTTGGAAAAAAGTGTCATTAACAAAAATAGAAAACATTTTATGCTTTGGGATGGTTGTTATTATCTGGACTTTTGCTGAGGAGTTCACTTAATCTTTACAACAAACCTGATGCATTATTGTTATGTTATCATTTCATGAGAAAGAAACAAGAATTTCAGAGTCTAAATAACATCCCCTATATCACAGAGTTAGCAAGAATTAAGTGGAAGCCCGAAGCCAGAATTCATTCATCCCAGAAGATAAGCATCTTAGCCGCAGGACACAGCCATTAAAGGGACCACTGAAACTTGATTCCAGCTGCCTTTTACTGACCCATGGCTTCACAGATTCTTGTAATAATGAAAAACAATTATAGTGTAATGTTGTGGGTTCAAGGCTTCTTTATGGAATTTTCCTTTTTTAGCTGAAGTTTCATATTTTAGATTTTTAAGTTCAAAATTAAATTAAAACAAACATGTGGAAAACCTCTCATCACATGTTTAAATAACCAGTTAATGAAATGTGTGGTTTCTTGTAGCATGAAGATATTCTTTTTTATTTTTTAAAGTAAAATGCCTTTTCCCAAAAATTAATTTTTGCAGATTCACATAACAGACCAGTTTCCCTCTATCTTTGTTGCTCCATCTTTCAAAAAATGTATGAAGAGATAATCAACTATTTTCTTAGATGAGGAGTGGTATGTTACTTTGATCAAGACACTATGAATGGCCTGCTCCCCAACTAAATATTCTTACCAAAAAACAAACCTTGAGAAATGTATGTGAAATGTTATTACAGAAACTGAGTTGTAGTACTTTCATAAATAACAGAAAAGTTTATGTATTGACAGCCTGGGACATCATTATACATTTCTCTGAATAATTTTCATCAAGTTGCCATGGAAGAATTCATTTCCCACTTGCAGTTTTTCTTTGTTTCTATGACACTCTCATCCTCTTCAAACCAGGATTTTTCAAACCAAAGTCAATTAGACCTAGTATTAATGAACTAATCCAAAAATAGATCTAATCAGGCATATCCATGCCTCTCTTCATAAAAGCATCTGTTTATTACTGAATTAAAATGGATAAAGAGGTTTTTCCTTTAATCTGGTACAAGACTCTGCATATGAAGTTGAGGGTTCAATGCCTATATTTCCCATATTTTTTTTTTCTTTCTGTGTCTCTCACTGTTTCATGGCTTTTATTTATAATCAAATTTTGAGCGTGAGGCTGAATGATTTAATTACAATGTCTTGATAATTTAGTGGATTTTGAACTTTTCCAAAAGGCACAGTATAAGTGGAAGTAGTCTTCTGGAGGATGCTGTACTTTTCCATATGAAAAGCACTATAGCCAAAAATCACAAACACTAATTTTCAAACAGTAAGCCAGAACTGAAAAAGTATATTTGCCTCTCTAAATACTCATTTTCAAGTGGACTGGGTTCTTCAGAGTGAATACCGCAATCCAGAAGTGTGAAGTACAAGATCCTCTAAAATAGGAAATTTTTGAGTGCTGGAATGATGCCACAAGTGGAAAATTCCACGTGATCTCATGTGATAGCTCAAAGTCAAAATATGATTCAGTGTACACAAACTTGGCTTCATGCATGAAATTATTAAACTGTGGAATTACTTTCAGATTATGTACATAAGGGTGAATATGAAGCACAGATGAATTCTGTGTTTGGTTTTGGTTCCATTTCCCAGATACTTATTACGTGCATGCAAATAGTGTAAATAATCTGAAATCTGATACATTCAACCTGTATAATACATTCTGAAAGCTTGGATTAATACTTTTTTTTTCTGCCTTCTATATCTCGGTGAAAATCAGTTACTGTATGTGAAACAAGGCCTTTCACAAGGTTCTTATGTAATGTCCAGTAATAAATATATGAGCATCAAGAAGTAATCATCTTTTATAAAGCTTCAAAATTTATTTATTTATTTTTATTTATTTATTTATTTATTTATTTATTTTTTTTTTTGTGGTACCGGGGATCGAACTCACAACCTCGCACCTGACAGACAGGCGCTTAAGTCACTGAGCCAAACTCCCGGCCCCAGAATTTATTTTTATTTTCAGACTTCCAGATACTTAAAGTGACAACAAAAGTACTAAAATATTACTTCATTGTATATTCTTGTTTATTAGTTAACATGCTTCTTCATTCAGTGATCATTCATTCAGTACTTACTATGTATACAAAATATAAAGATAGATGTCAGAGTCCTTAATTTAAAATAGCAGAAGTTATAATACTATGCAACATTGAATTCTTATGCTAACTATCAATGGCCTAGCATCGGGGTGAATACAGAACAGGAACTTACAGAATATTTATGAAATTAGTGAATAAAATGGAGTGTAACGGATGCCCATGCAAATTGTGATGAAAACATGAATAAGTTAGATTCCCTAGCCCAATATAGAGAGGCCTGAGATAAAGTAAGAAGGCAAAGTAGGAGGCAAGGAGAAAGGCAACCATAATATATTAAGGAGTGGACAGGTAATTACAGCAATGCAGTGTTGCAAGGACATCAAGTTCAAAATGGAGAATCTCAAGAATTAGGGCAGGAGGCACCATGTCATGGAGGTTTGTAATGAGAAATCGAGGTTTATGAATTCAGCTAAAGGATGGTAACTGACTGTGCCAGACTCCAAAGCAGAAATTCTTTTTCTCGTAACCATGGAAGCCAATCTAGGTCCCCTTTAAATCAGAAAGGACATTTAAGTATGAAAATTACAAAGAGTTAGGTGGAAGTTTTCACTGACTGAAAACAATGTCCCTGCCATTGCTGACACTGCTGAGCTTCGTCCATTGAATAATGTTCCTCTTCTGGTCATGGTTCTCTAGTAACCATTATTTATTTTATCTATCACTTGAGGTTTTTTCTCACTTCCCATTAATAGCTTCTCAAACTTAATGTTTCTTCATTTTTAGCAGAAGAGCCAAATATTTACACAAGCCAGAGAACATGACATAAAAAGCTAATAATTCAAGAGAGAACAAATAAGTCAGCCTTTTGTTTGTCTCTTTTCTTTTTTTTATTATTTTTTTGGCAATATCGTGACCTTGTGGTGTAATTTCATCTCAACTTTTATTTATATGAACCCCCTCATCTGTGATCCCAAAGTGCGTTGCAGGTCCTTTATGGTGATTTGGAATTGAACCATAAGTGCTAATTCTTGTTTCACAAATAAGGAAGTGGATGTTATTCAGAAAGTGTCTACCTAGAAGACCTCACTGCAGAATGCTGGGCTTCTAGAACTTGCCATTTCCACACAGTTCCACTCTCTTCCTGGTGGCAGTAGAGGTTGGCAGGAGGACTCCATTCAGTTTCTGTACCCTGAATTGAAGCAGTAGCTCCCTCGGTTTCTCCAGTTCCTGCGAGAAATGGGCTCCTCTGTGGAAGCAGTGGGAGCTGCTAAAAGGTCTGACAGTTCCCACTTTTTAGTGTCTTCGCTTTATTTAGTGTAGCTCGAGGTGAGGGTGGGTGTTTTTAAGAAAGAGTTTATGAAGGGCTTGTAAACTGCGATAAAAAGTTAGTGTCTTATCCTGAGGTCAGTGCAAAATCACTGGCATATATGACTGGTAAAATAATCAAATTTGAGGTGGAAAAGAAAGTTTCGGCTGCATTCAAGAAAACCAATGGAAGTGAGTAAGTATGAAGGTATCAAAACTGGTGAAAAGGCAGTGAAAATAATCTGATCTTAAAGCGATGAAGGCCTAGATCAGTGTAATGCATTGCACATAGTTATTTATGTTATTTAAGAGGACGAACAGATGCAAGTGAGTGATTAATTGGACGTGAGATTTAACACAGTGAAAGACAAAATCTAGTTGAAGGACATGATCTCTCACTGAGATAAGAGCATGTAGATCAAATCAGGTTGGTGGGGGAAAGGAAACAAACTTATTTTGTCCAGTATTTTACATCACTCACTAAACATGTTATATATTTAATATGAATGTTGACCCTTTAGATGTTTCTGAGGTTAAAAATATATTTCAAAGTCGGGCGTGGTGGTGCACACCTTTAATCCCACGACTCAGAAGGCTGAGGTAGGTGGAGTATTGTGAGTTAGAGGCTGGCTTGGGCTACAACATGAGCAAAGCCGGCCTGAATTATATAGTGTGATCCTGCCTGAAAAAAATGGGGCCGGGAGTTTGGCTCAGTGGCTTAAGCACCTGCTTGGCAGCCACAGGTTTATAAGTTTAATCCCTGGTATCGACCAAAAAAAAAAAAAAAATCTATATCTATATCTGTAACTCTCCCCGGTACCAACAAAAAAAATGTATATATATGTATATATGTTTCCAAGGTTTTTAACAGAAATACTGGCATGTCATCGAGGTCTCTCTCGTCTTCATTAGGTAGGTAGTATTGTAAAGCAGAGCTTGGAAAATGTCTGTGATTGTATAGCCCACAAATTAAGAATGTTTCCTACATCATTATGTGATTGGAAGAAAAGCTTTATAACACAAAGTACGTCCTGACAAGTAGGAGGTACATAAAATTGAAATTTCATTTTCCATGTATTAAAAATTCAATGTTAGAATGCACCCATGCCCATTCATGTGTTCGTATATGATTGCTTTTGTATTACACTGCAGAGTTGAATAGTTGCAACAGAGATCTTATATCCCCCAAACCTTAGAATATTTATTACCTAACTCTTTACAGAAATATTAGCCAATTCCTATGCTATGATGATTGTTTCATTCTCTAACTTGATGATCTAAATAAAAAAAAAACTTTTTAAATAAAAAAGGTACGGCTTTTTAGTTGAGGAATCATGCACATTTGAGTTGGGTTTTTAGATTTATGAGCTATGTCAGCTACCAGATCCACCAATGTAAAACTTATTAATGTATTTAATTAGTATTGAATTTTTTTAATATTTATGATACCAGAGCAACATGAAAATACATTTCAAGGAAGGTATCATTAATCCAGGTGAAAGAAAAAATAGAGATGACATCTTAGCTGGGTTTATCTTTACCCTAACATTAAAAAAAGTATTAAATGCTTTCTCTGGGCAGTTGCAAGTTGCAATATTATTAGCAATACAGCAATATTTCATGTTACAGTAAGCTTTGTTAAAATGTGTGAGGTAGTGGGTTGATTCTCTGTGCTACATGGTAGCTGTTATAGCTGAAATTGGTTTGCAGTCATGCTTCAACCTATTTGCTTTTAGAAAAAAAATAACTTTGGCCAACCAACCATAGTAATAACTATTTCTCAAGTAGCATCGCATACCATTTTCAGTAGTATAAGTAAGACTTTATGCTGTGCTGCAGTTTTTCTACTGCGTACAAAGCATGCCACTTGTATACACACTGGTTTGCTTAGCTTATGTTAATATCGGCTATTAGAAAGTGTCTTAGTTACTTTTTACTCCTTGCTGAGACAAAACACCTGACACACAAACTAGGGAAGGAAAGGTTTATTTAGCTTACAGTTTTTGGAGGTTTCAGTCCACAATCAGCTGGCTCCAAGGCAGGGTGGCATGGCACAGGGACAGCACTTCAAGGCAGCAACCGAACAAAAGCAGCCAAAGTAAAAGGAGCAAGAGCAAGCTTCTTCTCCTCCCTTATATAGTACACAGGACACCCCCCACCCAGGGTGGGTGTAGCATTCACAAACATCCTTGCCTTCCTTTGCACAGGATGAGGATGTTTACAAAGTAAGAACCCTGGCTCCCTGCTGAGTCTCTCAGCTAAAATTTGACCTTCTCAAATTGACACAATGGCCAGGTAACTGCTTATGCTCTACACCCCAGGATGTAGAGCTGCTTGCTGCCTTACTTAATTAAGCGTCTAGACTTCTCAAGTTGACACAATGTATAAACCATAGCAGAAAGCATATCAGATATTGACTCCTTCTCAACATGTTTCTTCAGCCAATTAACGATGCCTAATCCAATAAGCATTGCCATTTAACTTGGAAAGTCTTGAATCAATTGACTTTTGTTCAAAAAACATGGTATCTTTTGTATCGAAACTTCATTATTAGGCACTATTGTCATATTTATGTCAGTGACTTAGCTCTAAAATGTCTGTGAATATTGAGACTTTGACCATAAATTACAAGTTTTAAGGTAGGAAGATTATTTTGCACTACTGAAGGTCAAATGTAGCAACATTTAAGGCTACTATTTTGATTTCTTTAGTCTTACTATTTTATTCATATTGAAAGTTGAAGTAACATTAGAGCACTTTAGATGTATTTATGTGTACTCAGAAAAGGCATTACAATGTAGACACTGAAAATCCCTTCTACAGAGGAACTAACTATGGGTTTTTATCTCAAAACTCCTTGCCACTGTGGGTACTTGTTCTTTTTTCCCAATCTCTAAGCTAAACAAACCCCTTTTTCTAGCATGAGGCATCTTTCTATATGGGAGTTAGCTTATCTCTGTATGTATAATGGCTTCTTTGAGTGAATCCTAAATCTAAACTCCATTTGCTTGAGGTGAATAAATTCATAGGGTCTTATATACAGCATCCAAGAACACAATGCAGAAATATTTTCTGCACACTCCTTAGTCTCCAATATTATTTGTTTCCTGAGTTATTAGGTACTGCTGTTGTTGGAGACCTAAGTCATTCATGACCATATTCTCTGGCTCTTTTTCTTTCCCCAATTTCATCCAACAAGTCTATGTCTTGGTCTACTACTTTCCTCTACCAGATTGTTCTGACTGACCTTGACAAATGTGACCAGTGGCTCAAGCTGGAATATTGAGTGAGATCATCAAGAACCAGGAGTTAGACACTGTGGAATACCTTACTGTGTCTCATGCACTGTTTATATATTATAGTTAGAACTCATAAAGAAAAGTATGTTTTTTTCTTGCAAATGGAGTTAAAATTAAGAGGACTTTGTTGCTGTGGCTGTTGAACAAATAATAAATATGTAACCCTGACTTTAAGTTGAGTACATCTGGCATTAAAGCCTGTGATTTTTCCCTCACCTTGCTTTTCTATGTCACCTATCTTTCCCTACAAAAGAGATAATTTACAGAAAAGAATGGAAGTAAGGAATAGGCTTAGAGAAAATAGAGTCAGCTATCAAGAGTCAGGAAAGACAACCAAGACAGTAGCAAAATTATAGAAAGAAAATGATAGTAGTTATCTAAAAAGCCATAGAGTATGGGATTTCTAAGAGAAAGAAAAATACCAATATGGCTGAGTTGGGTGAAATGGGGCTCTTAAAAGAACCTAGCCACTGTTCTAAAAAAGTGCATTTTATTGTGTGTCTTTTCTGCACTTGTCCTCTTAGTCTGCAGGTACTGTCCCAGGAGAGCTCTGTGGCTCTCTGCAGAGAACGAAGGCCACAGCCCTCTCAAATATCAAGCGTCTCCCGCACTTCTAAATTCTGCGTCATGAACTTGCTGTTCGAAGAGTATTTCATTTTGGAAAGAAAGAGGCTTATAAAAGAAAAGATCTCTCCATTTAATGGGCCAACTAACTGAAAGTAGAATCCCTATATTTTTTTTTCTAGACAGCGTTTCTTTGAAGTTGATATGTTTAGGTGCTATCATAGGAAGCCAGCACTGTAGCTGTTTACTGTGTTTCCTGAGGCAACCTTGTGCTAGGTCTGAAGAATTTTAACCAGTGTCTTGACTTTCTCTACACCTGAAGATTAATGCTCTAGTGAAAACTTTATGAACCCTTAATCATTCATAGCAAACATAACGGGTCTTCTGAAACTAAAAGCTTCAGCATTTATAATTAACGGACAACAGAATAGGACCATGTAAATATGGAAGTGGCTTCCCAGAAATTTTAATAAATGCTTTCTTTTTCTTTGCTTAATGCCACTTTACTTTTAAACAGAAGTATACTTTGTCAGTTACAAGAATTCAAACAAAAAGTTACCACCCTTTCTGAAATGTGAACGAATTTTGGATGATGATTTTATGTCCTCTTTTTGAAATTTCATCCTTATCTTAAAAATGGGAATAGTGACTACTGTTAGCTAGTGTTGTGTAAATAGATTGTAACTCCTTATAAATAGTTACTGAAATTATTCGTGTGTCACCCCCTTCTCTTTCTGTTTATATCACCTCTTGCTTGCAAAATCATACAAATGAGGATAGTGTTTCATTTGCTAGGGCTGCTGTGATGCACTGAGTAACTAACTATACTAAATGTTGCATTTAACATAATATGACAACGTGCTGTGATCTGGGTGGCTTAGCAGAAATTCCTTGTCATGGGTTTCTGGAAGCTAGAAGTTCAAGATCAAGTTGTCAGCCAGGTTGATTTGTTCTGACGGTTACAAGAACAAGTCTCCTCCAGATCTGCCTTCTAGTTTCTGGTAGTCTGATGGTCATCTTCTATGTTCTGTGGCTTTTGTTGCATCATCCTGACCTCCACTTTCATCTTGCCTAGCATTCTCCCCGTGCTGCTTTGTCTCACATTCCCCTGAGGACACCAGGCGTATCGGGTCAGAGGCCCAGCCTATTCCAATATGACTTCATCTTTGCTTATCTAATTTCGTCTGCAATGATGCTTATTCAAATATAGTCATGTTCTGAGTTATTGTGGGTTATGAACTCAACATGCGAATTTTAGAAAAAGAGACATAGTTCAACCCATAATAGATAGTCCAGACTGTTCAGTAGTATCAAGTGGCTATTAAATTCTAATTATTTAAAATATGAAAGGTTTATTTCTTGTTCCAATTCTATTGGGGTCCTGGTACATATTTCATCATCTTATGTGTGTTTTGGCTCAGTGTTGAATCTGCGTATACCACATGGCCCCATCATTTCCAAAGTGAAGGAAGAGAGCAGTGACTACAGGAAAAATAATATTTCTGTAAGCAGATGACTCATATCTTTTGTAAAAACTTTATTGGCTGGAAGAAATCATGTTCCTCTCCTAAAATCAAGGAGGTAGAGAAATTCTACATATGTGATAAGAAAGTGTAGAACCAGAAATATTGATGAGCTATGTATCTTTATCCACATTTCTTTCATCTGTTGATCAATTGAATAAAATCTGGGCATCTCTTAGGAAGTCTTGCAAAGATCTGTAGCTGTCTGCCTAAAGAAGGCTGTTTTCTCAGGACCTGAGATGTTGAGTCATTAATTAAATCTCCCTTTCTGTCTGTCCCTCACACAAGGAGGATTCATTGCTATAGTGGAAATGAAAGGTACATCTATGTGAGTAAAAGTTACTCTGGTTCAGATTCCAGGTAGGTATTTATTCATTAAAGTATCACAGTACCCTTGCACAGTTCATCATGGTCTAAGATTGAAAGAATGTGTATGGGACTTTGATTGATTGACTGATTGATTGAATGATTAAAAAAGGAGAGTCTCAATGATACCACAACAGAGCTGGGACCACAAGAGCTTCTCAGGAAAAGTGCAGGTACAGTCTCGCTACAGTTTTCAGCTAGAGGGAATTTCAGAATAAATATCCAATTTATGCCCTCTTTTCCCAGAGTGTCTCCCACTTACTCCCACCATATCATCCTATTTTTGTTCTCCATCGTATTGACCATGCTCACACATTTTATTTATTTGTCATTTCTGAACATTCCCTGCCTTTTATTTCTTATGCTCTCCTCTTGCCTCCCACTCAAGTGTAAGTTAATGAAGTCAGTTTCCTATCTCCGGCTCTTCACTGATAAGTCCAGTGAAGAGAAGAATGCCTGTCTGATACAGAAAGAAATAATATCCTGAAAGAATAAATAGAATAAGTATTGCATTTAAGGTAATAACAAAACATAATAACAGAAGGCAGGAAGTTGGGAACAACAGTCTATCACTGTTAAGCTATGGGTAAATGGGTAATTGGAACTAGAAGCTCATAGGATAAACATTTATAATGTTTTCAAAACAGCCTCTTTTTTCTTTTCTAGAGTCTATAGTATGTGTATTTCTCCTGAGGACTCTTATGACAACATATGTTATGTAGGAAATTATATTCATTTATCTTACTTTGTAGAAACAATACATTTTATATTGAATAATACATGATCTCTTGTCACAGCATTTTTTTCCAAAGGGCCCATGATTTAAAACTTGTCCTCACTGGATTTGAGGGTCATTTGGGGTCCATGAATTTGGGCAAAAACTGTTAAGTAAAATGATTCCTTTGTAAATGGCTTTAGTTTCTAGTTTGAGTTCTGATCTGTTTTTTTGTTTGTTTGTTTGTTTGTTTTTTTTAAGAACAGAAAAGTGCTAAGAAAAGGGAACACTGGCGGTGCACAGCTGTAATCCTAGCACTCAAGAGGCTGAAGCAGTAGGATTGCTGCAAGTTCAAGGACAGCCTGGACTACATAATGAGTTCAAGGCCAGCCTGAACTGCACAGTGAAACCCTGTCTCAAAAAAGAAGAGTAAAAAGAAAGAAAGAAAGAAAAAGAAAAGAAAAAGGAACACCTTGATTAAAATAATCTTTTGAAAGGAGCATTAGAGTATTACATGCCTTTTTTCAGTAAAAGACATACCACTTCTTATTAATAAACAGGTTTTTCTCTACAAATAAGCGGTGACAGAAATAGTTGTCTAGAGATCCATCAACTTTCCATATGAAAACAGCTGAGTGTACAGTCAGAGCCCTCGTTGAGCTGGAGAAGTCGCATGAACTGCTGCCTGGTTCGTGTGGCTGATTTAAGAAAATCACTGGTTCTGGGGCTTCTTAAGCATTATCTGTCACTGCGTCTTAACTTATAAAGCAGAATTATGGGATGGTGAATTTTGTGTACACTATGTATATTCTTCCCTAATTTCTCATTTGAAGTCATTTCTTAGCTGTTACCTCAATACACAGTTAAGGTAACACAGTTAAGGCTCACTTTTTAGAACTTTAGAATTAGTGCTATTAAACTTTACAGTTTAACAGGGCATCATCATATTGTGTCCCAAGTAATTGGCATCCCCTGGAGTTCTGCAATGTAAGAACTAAACTGAAGTTTAAATGATACAGTGTGTGGGAAGTGAAACACATACAGTCTTCGAAATCAGTGACGTTTGTTCATGTTTCTAGTCACCCTCCATGAGACTGACTGTTCTGTTCGCTTCTGATGTGTGCTGTTATCATTTCTTCATGATAGGGCTGAGATGACTTCAGAGCCTCTCTTGTGGCAATTTTCCTATAGTGCAATGCTTGTTGGCTTCAATACAGAACGCTGCCTTTGCTTCTTACTCATTAAAGTCAACCTGCCTCGTTTCTAGTTATGAAGTGCTGTCCTTGTGATGGATTTCCTGACCTTGAGAGGTGGCGGCAGCCAGACTGATGTCATCCTGCATGCTGTATCTTTGTTTTTTGACTGAAAAAATGGTCTTTAATTGTTGCTGTTTCTTCAACCTTAGGGAACACTTGGCAGTGTTCTCAGTTTTTATAGTTGACAGTTTGAAAATAGAGACACTTCGGCCGTAACATTTTCAATTAAAGCCTTATATATTTATTTGCTTCTCTAATTAATTTTATACAATGAAATAAGATTAAAATTCTGCAAATATTTAAATTTAATAAATGTTACTACATTTAATATTATGTTTAATGGCATTGTTAACTAATTTTGCTGCTTTTTTCATGATGAAGTCCAATAAGGTGGCACTAATATACGTAGAAATTAAGATTATTATCTCAGTATTTCAGTGAAAAGAATATTTGGCTATATTAGGAAAATCTGACAAAAATTTTAATAATTGTCTAGATGTTAAATTGTATCTAGATCTTCCGATATCTAAACCAGAATCAATATTCCTTTGGGAGTTTACTCTGAAAGAAAATAATTTGGCTAAAATTATATCAATTTTTATACTGATCAGACTTGAATAATTAATATTACCCCTTTTTGTGATGTTTTACTTTTTATAGTTCATTATCACTGTCCTATTACACAGACACAGTTTCAAATACTAAAGAATTAAATATACGTATATATAAAATAAAGTCTTACTTCTATATTATGCATCAATTCAGCTATTACTGGTTCTGATATTACAATATGCATAGTAACTTATGATTAGACACTGGTTTTATACAAAGATAGATGACATGTAGTCTCCCTCAGTTGTTCAGATTAATCCCCAATATGGTTAAAAATGAGTCTAGAAGCAATAAAGACCAGAAACTTAGTAAACACTTGTTAAACGATTCTTGTCATCGCAGCTTCACAGTTGTGTGTCTTCTGTTGTTATTTGTTTCATCCTCATGTGCCTTCAGTCTGAAAAATTTGTTATCATTAGTGTCACAACTTTATTTTTACTAGAGTAATTATCAAGTCTGCAGTGCAATAACTGGAAGGAAATAAATTCGAATCATAATCCTGCTCCTGAAAAATTTGCAAGTTAGATGTGTATGTGACCAGTACAATCATGTAGGAAAGTTTTGTTTTTCTTTTCTTTTCTTCTTTTTTTTTTTTATAACAAAGGTTTCTAGGTCATCTCCTCTACTTGGTATACTGAGTTGGAATCTTCAGGCTAGTGCCAGAGAGGGACTATTTTTTTAATCTCTGTAGGTAACCATGGCATTGCCATGCTGGAGACTCATATTTAGAGAACTGTTAACTAGAAAACCTCTCATTTTCCCCAACTTTCATTTTCTACAAAGATGGTTTTTATTTTCTACTTTTAATTTGATAGGCAAATTAAATCAATGAAGTGGGCAGAACATTTTTTAGGATTGTCGCTATGTTCCTGACTTATTTTAATAATTATAGAATCAAAAAATCTTAGAGCTGTAAGGATGCTTAAAGATTATTTATTTTGCTCCTTTGTTCTTGACATAAATCCTATTTTCAATATTATTTGCAGATGATTCTAATCTCTCTGGATGTTAGATTTCTCCAAACTGAGAGGATTTAAGATTCTTTCTTATGAAACTTTTAGCCCATGGCTTATATCATGGGTTCTGATGAACACTATTGATGTTGTCTGCTGGGTACTCATTTCTGGAGACACCTACATGAATAAAACAGGAGTTCTCTATCAGACATACACAGAGAAGTGAAGAGGCAACTGTAAAAGAGCATTATTAGTGAGCAAAGAAAAAAACACAAAGAAGAGATAAATACATTTAGGAAGGACATTTAAACTAGTCTTAGGAGAAGGCAAGAAGACTCTGTGGAGCGTATGACAGATCACGTAAGACAAATAAGGTTTAGGAGTTAAGGACCAAGGTAACTTTGGAGGCAGTAAAAACTGTTACAGTACGTTTCACCCACTATAAGAGTTGAATGTATTTTCAAGTAATACATAGAAGTGTTCCATGGGTTGTAGAAATTAGAACATTGTTCCACCTGCCGATTTTAAATTTACTGAGATTGTTGCAAAAGACCTGCATCCTTTTTCAATGTATAGCGACAGAATGGAATAGATTCAGTCTACCGTTGTCTTTTAAAGCAAGATAGGGTGATTTGATCACTATGGAAAGCTCAAATTCTGGCTAGTTCTAGTTGTACATTTTATATCTGAAGATCCTGAGGCTTGGAAGGTTGCTTGCACAAAGTCACACTTATTACAATCTAGGCATTTTTATTTCTAACCTAATTTCTAAGTCAACTTGCTTTTTTTTTTTTATTTAAACATCCTTGTCTTTTGTTATCTCATCCTTCTATTCCTAAGGGACTAGCACAAAGGTGGTGCAGATATTTTTGCTTAAACTAAAATAGATAAACATGAAAGGATGTGGGAAATCTGTAGGCTATCACTTAATACATCAAGCAAATTATACATTATGTGACTCATATGTCCTGCCATCTTCTGTAGATACTTATACTAGAAAGAAAGAAGAAAAATCAGGATAAATGTGTAACAGCTGACAGTGTTAAATAATCCTTTAAAGCTGTGAAAGCCTTCATTTGCTTTCAAGAGTTGTGACATATGGTCAGAAATGGCTTGAAGATTTATTGTGTCTTCTCTGTTGGATGAGATTCAAAATATACTTTAAGAAAGGTTCCATCTTTCATCATCCTTGAAAAGATCCTTCAGAACTCATAGAGCATGTAGAATACAGACAGAGAATGATGAGATTCACATGCCTAAAAATGACACGCTCTGATCAGAATTGCCGACCTATCACAGAAAATTACTGGGAAAGATGTGTATCTTTTTATTGACACTGCACTTGGAAACACTGACATCTCATTGACATGAAGAAGCCCCAGGAATAGGTAAAACTTTTGGATTACTCTTCCTCAATGTTATTGTAGAATTGGAAGGCTGATTTTTAAATCACAATTTTAAAAAGCAGTCATCCTTTTCTAATTTTTGAATTTAACCTTAAGGATTAAAAAAAGTGAGAAACGCAAGCTTGCCAGTGAATTCTAGCTTCTATACCTCTGGAGGAAAATAAAAACTTAAATTTTATTAAAAAAATTGAAAAAATAAAGAATAAAAAAGAAATGCTCAGTCCATATAATTGAAAGAGCCAAAGAACAATTTGAGTAAAACATTACAGTAAAGAGGTCACCCAACTTAATAAATTCTGCTCAGTGTAAGCAGAAATGATCAAGCCTACTGTGTAAATAAGAAGAAAAGAATCAAAGCAAAAATCTCCCAGAGCGGCTTGGTTAGTAATGGCAGTGTCTCTATTTCACCTGTGTCCTTCCTTTTTCTTTTCCCTGGCCTCTCCCATTTCTGCTCTACTTTTCTGCTATTTGCCTCCTAAGGTTTCAAAATACAGAGAAACCTATTTCTAAAGACTTCCCAACATATGGCAGCTTGTGTATAAATCATTTTATTTAGGAATTAGGACAATCTTTCTTGTGCAAAGTAGAATAAATTGTGCTCCAATTTCAAGGACTTATAAAACTACATTATACTTTAACCTGAATGTTATGTTGCATAAATCACTCCATCACATTCTGGGGTAACTTTCAGATTAGAAATTGAATTATGTGCTGTATTACCTGGAATTGTTTCAGACAAATACTTAATTATTTCTTATTTAGAATGGGAATGTTTTATTTGGCAGCCCTGGTATTAGGTGTCCACATTGATGCTTTCTTACAGAGGAATAAGGATACTATCTAAGGATCTGTTTAATGGAAATTTCCTCAAATGGCTGCTACCATTCATCTGATAGATCAGAAGCCCAGGTGGATAGCACTTATATTAAATTTTCCAGAGCTGAAAATGTGAATGTTCAGTTGTTCTCTATACAATTTGGATGTGCACACTGTTCCTAGTGTGATTGAATTACTAAAACTGCTTGAAGGTAAAGGATTCTTGTCAGCTCAGGTCCTTACTATATCTGTGCATTGTGGTTTGTTTTTGCCAATAGACCTTTATCAGAGTTTATTGTAGACATCTCATTAGTATTTTGGCACGCTACTCTGTACCAATGTTGAACTTTGTCGATTAAAATAGAGACCATGTTAGGGCCTGAATGACAACAACTCTAATTAACCTGAGCCACACTCTGGAACACTTTTGGAGATAACGGTGCCTTGTAAGCAAACAGCTGTACATCTTTTTTTTTTTTTTTCCTCTCTTTTTTCACTAATAAAATGAGGGACTGTCATCCAAAGATGGTTACCTCTGATTTCTCAGACATGTTAGTTTTTGTTGTTATTGTCATTGCTGTTGAATCACCTGAGGCCTTTGCCTTGACCTCCCCCATGCTTTACCTGTACAAATCTTTAAATTTCTGCTAAAGTACAACTGTTCCTGATCACCTTATGTAAAGGTGCTTCAATCTTTTGTTTCTGTTGCAGACACAGAATTGTTTTTTGAATGCATACTTTTTGCCCAACAACTACTTTAGTCAGAACATAAGATCTCTGTGTCAGGAGAGATTTTGTCCAGCCTGTTAAATGTTACACTTCTGGAATCTTTCGCGCTCCCTCATCTTTTGGTTATGATCAGTCAATGTCTATGAAATGAGTTTATTTATTTATTTATTATTTTTTTTTTTGCAGCACCAGGGATCGAACTCACAACCTCGCACCTGCCAGGGCAGGTGCTTAAGCTGCTGAGCCAAACTCCCAGCCCTAGTTTTTTGAGGCAGGGTCGCACTACGTAGCTCAGGCTGGTCTTGCGCTCGCGTTGTAGCCCAAGCCAGCCTCGAACTCACAACGCTCCTCCTACCTCAGCCTCCCGAGTGCTGGGATTAAAGGCGTGCACCACCACACCCGGCTTATGAAATGAGTTTAAAGAGGGAGTCTAGGAATTGTGACATTCTGTGTTGCTTATGTTATAGAAGATTTAAAAAAAATGGTCCCATTTGCTTTTCTGTTAGTTCTATTTTGAGTGTAATTGTCTAACACCTATGTGACTATGGGAACTTCACAGTGATAGACAGTGTCCTGTTTTCCTAAAGAACAGTAGACAGCTGAAAATTGGGCATGCAAAGGAAGGAGTCAATGAAAGAATAAAACATTCAAAATAATTAGTGGCTTATGATGGAGGACAAAACAAGGCTTTGATTCTTATTTTTTAAAAAATAATACTATAGACCTAGCAGTAATTTCACTCATCAATTAGAATTTGTCTTTTAATGTTTATTGATTTCTAACTCTTCATTACACAAATCCAAGTCTACTCCATGATGTCACTTTATTTATAAGCTGGGAATGGTGGTACATGCTTGTACATGCGATGCTAACACAAGAGGATCACAAATTCCAAGTCAGCCTGGAAAATTTAGTGAGACCCTGTCTCAAAGTAAAATTTTAAGAAAGGGTGAGGGCTATAGCTCAGTTTGTGAGGCTATGCATTACATCCCCAGCAAGGCAATAAATGAATGAATAAATGCATAAAATGCTTAAGAACTAGTATCCTAATTTCACTGATCAAGTCAAAGAGATAAAATAATTATCATGATGTTATACAACTGCAAACATACAGAGTCAAGGTTCAGATCCATATTTTTCAAATGGAATTCTTGAACATTTTTCTATATACAAAGTTAGTTTTCATTCTCTTCCTCATTTACTCTCAATCAAAATGTTAAAACATTTTCTCTTTCTGTAGGAGAATTTGAGGTAAAGAATTCATACTGATCATCTGATAATCTTACACAAAGTTACCAAGCAATGTTGATTTTGCCATGGTAATATATGAATGGTAAGTAAATTATAAATACATGATAGTTTTGCCACAATGTTGACCTTCCCTAAGTGTGGTGACTTGAAGATAGTATGCCTCGGGAGTGTGTCACCGAAAGTTTAGTGCATGAAATTGTGAAAGTACGAGGATAAATTCGAGTCGCTTTTAGGAAAATGGCTGTAACTTGAGACCATAATGTTAACTGCAATGAATCAGGATGGTATCTCTTATATGAGTATAAATAAATAGAAGAACAAATTGAAAAGATAGATAATGGGAAATAGGGATATAAATCTTTTGCAAATGGCAAGAGGACCAAGAGATGGAGGCAGGGGCAGGAAGGGGAGCAAAGGGGAAGTAAAAAGAATTAAGATGTGCAAAATGCTTGTATCAATTCCCTGCAATGAATCTAATTATGTACTGCAAATGTGTTCTAATAAAGGAAAAATTAAAAATACAAAAAAAAAAAAGAAAGCATGTACATTATTAACTCCTATGAGAAATGAGGTTTCTAACCTGGGCGACTCTCACACCCCCTGCTGTGTATCGTTTCTCCGTCCACTTGAGCAATTGTGTGGATCGCTGTAGAGAATCCTGCGGGATTACCTGTCGGTGAGCTATAATTGTTACCTTGGCGACTTGTAAGTATCTGATATCTGGCAAACTCATGGTATGTGAGCCTGAATAGTAAGCAGGACCTGAGAACCCTTGAGAAAACTTTTAAATGTGTTTCCACACATGACACATAATCTTTATAAATTAGTCTTGATCTTAACAGCCACTACCTTTATTAAATTTATTTGGGGTTTGGATTTAAAGATGCATTAGTTAATTTACTTTAATCAAGTATATGCCTTAAAATTACACATTTCTTATATGTATCCCTATTCTCCATATGAGACTTCTGAATATCATTTCTTTCATGAAAAGAGTGCCAAATTAATTATAGTTAAATATCCTCATAGCACCTGAAGATTTAATGAGTTATTGTACTAAAGAAGCAAATTCTAATATTGAACTGGGGATTGAAAGAAATATTTTTGCATTTAATTTTAAGATATTTAGCTTCCTATAATAGGTGTATTTAAAAAAAAACATGGTGTTTTTCACATTCACAACAGTCAGAACAAACACAAAGATGAGCGTGATGTTCAGCAATGCACACAGAATCAGAGAAGAGCAGACATAATACACAGGTAAAATGAAAAACACCTAAATTCAACTAATAGAACCATTAATACCTAAACAATCTGGGACACTTTCTATTTAATCCAGTTACACTATGCATGGACAGGGCAGCTTCGTTAGGTTAAATGAAGATAGAAGTTTGGTTTGGCTGTTGTGAATTGTCAAATAAAATGATCATAACATTCTGGAACTTCAATATTTCATTGTCAGTGATGCTAATTATACTTATTTTGTTGTTTTTACTTTCTCAGAGAGCAGAGTTCTTAGACTTACTTCTTAATTTTTTCCTGCCTCCTTTTTATTACTAATTATCAGAGTAAATTAGGCTGTCATTAAAGGTATTTGAGAAAATGTAAAAAGGGCTAGACTTTCTTTATGCAGCTTTACCACAGACCTTACCACAAAACAATATAGCTAGATGTTATATATTTTAATATTAATAAATGTAGTGTAAACTAAAATTTTAAACTCATTCCACTTTGTTATTTTGTGGCACTGAGGATCGAACTCACAACCTCACGCCTGCCAGACAGGCACTTAAGTCACTGAGCCAAACTCCCAGCCCTAGTTTTTTGAGGCTGGATTGCACTATGTAGCTCAGGCCGGCCTTGCACTTGTGTTGTAGCCCAAGCTGACCTCGAACTCACAATGCTCTACCTACCTTAGCCTCCCGAGTGCTGGGTCCACTTTGTTATTTTACCTAACTTTTAAAATCATCTTGCACTCAAAGTGAATCTTTTTGTTGTTGTTCTATTGAGCTATGAATTTTAATAATGGCAAATATTTGTGTGATTGCTAATGTATTCAGGAAATAGACCTAGACAAAAGTCCTTTGTTGACTATGTATATCCTTTATAGATATTTTTCCCTGGTCTGAACCTTGTCCTGTGATTCTCTTTCTTAAGAGTTTTTCACAGAAACCAAATTTTCCTGTTTTATACAGATCAAGTCATCGTATTTTTGCCTTGATGGATCTTTCTTTTGATGTCTGCTTATTTCCAGCTGACAAACAGTTTCTCTACATATCATTCTAAAACTTTGTTATCTGTGCATTTTATGTTCATATCTGTAGTCTGTTTTAGGATAACGTTTGCATGACGTGAAGTTCAAACATGAGTATGTTGGTTGTGTTATTAAAATTACACGTGGATATACTATCCTTCCAAAATCATTTGCTGAAGACACAATCCTTTCTCCGTTTATTTGCTTTTGTATTTTCTCAAAAGTCCAATGACCAGGTTATGGGTTTATTTCTGGGTTCACCATTTTCTACTCCTTTTGTCAATGTGTGAATCTTCTCACTAATTCTACACAATCTTGATTACTGTAGTTTATAATAAGTATTCAGGTTGGGTAGTTACTTTTTTCCATTTGTGCTCTTTTTTTGCCAAATGCTTTTAGTAATTCTAGGCTTTTTGCCTTTCCACATTAATTTTAGAATCACCTTATTATTATTGACCCAAAATAATAAAAACCTTACAGACAGTTCTTCTCTTGGATAATGCTCATTCTCCCTCAGGTGTGATGACAGGTGTGGTTTTTCTGTGGATGCCATGGATGAAGTTAAAGAAGCTCTCTTACATTTCTAGCCTACAGGCTATATTTTGTTTCACTGCTAATAAATTTTGAGTTTTCTCAAGTGATGTTTTTTTCTGAATCAGTTGATATGATCATAAACTACTTTTTGGATTGTTAATATGAAGAGTTAATATAAACTGAATTTCAAGTATTGAACTGGACTTATGTTACCAAGATAAAACTCTCTTGATTGTGATTTTCTTATTTACATTGAACTAATTGGGTTTTATTTGTTGAAATTAATTTGTAATGTTTTTGAAGATTTTTGTATCTGAGTTCATGAGGGCTAGAATATACTGATTTACATCTTTTTCCTTTTCCTTTTATTTATTATTTATTTATTTATTCATTTAGTTTTTTTTGTTTTTTTTTTTTTTTTTTTTTTTTTTTTTTTTTTTTTTTTTTTTTTTTTTTTTTTTTTTTTTTTTTTTTTTTTTTTTTTTTTTTTTTTTTTTTTTTTTTTTTTTTTTTTTTTTTTTTTTTTTTTTTTTTTTTTTTTTTTTTTTTTTTTTTTGAGACACCAGGCATTGAACTCACAACCTCGCACCTGCCAGGGCAGGTGCTTAAGCCACTGAGCCAAACTCCCAGCCCTTAGTTTTGTTTTTTGAAACAGAGTCTCACTGTGTAGTTCAGGATGGCCTTGAACTCACTTTGTAACCCAGGCTGACCTTGAACTATGGTGATTTTCCTGCCTCAGCCACCTGAGTGCTGACATTTCAGGTGTGTGCCACCAAGCCTGGCTTTCCTGCTCTTATTGTTTCTTCTCTACACCCTCTTCTTTCTGGTCGTATCTTTCACTGGGTTTGATATGGAAGTAATAATTGCCCCATAAGATCAATCTGGGACATGTTCCCATGTTTCCTTCTTTTATGTTTCTTTTCCCAAAAGAGATTGTATAAAATTATTATTTAAATACTCGATAAAATTTGCCAATGAAACTCTCTGGATTTTGAGATTTATTTCCCCAAAATTTTGAGTTTTTCTTTTTCAAAGTCAGTCTTTTGAATATTTGTGCTTTTTGCCCAGAGTCACACTTTTCATTTTGTAAATTTTGAGAAATTCATTCATTTTGATGAAATCCTTGGATTTATGTGTAGTGTTATTCATATTTTGCTGTATTATCCTTTTAATTCCAGCAGAATCTTTAACAGTGAGTTCTCTTTTTTTCCTGATATGGATGATTTGTATATTCCTCCTCAATTATTTCCTAAGGATCATCTATTTGGTTAACCTCTTTTAAAAGTCAAGTTTTGTTTTTTTGATTTTCTCTGTTGTTTTCTTTACAACAATGAGCTTGATTTCTACTTTTGTCATTTTTAATGCTTTCTAATGAATTGTGTTATTTTGGTGTTTCTTATTAGTGAAGGAAGAAATTTCAAGAATTTGTTTTGTAATACAGCATTTACTATAATTTCCTCCCATATATTAGCTACATTTTATAGAATCTGATATGCTTCTCTTTTAAAAATTAAAACAGTTCTTCACTTCCCTTGAGATAGTCTGTTTGAGGCATAGATTATTTAGAAATGTGCTGTTAATTTCAAGTGTTTGAGGGAAATTTTATGTTATTTTTCTGCCCACAATTTCTGGTTTAGTTCAGTTATGATCAGGAAATACGCTGTGGATGTTGTTAATGATTTAAAATGTGTTAGTGTTTGTTTTATGATGAAATATACGGTGCATGGAGCATCTGGGGAAAAGTTTCAGGTGCATGTGAGTAGGGTGTGTGTTCTGCTGCCGTGGGGTTGAGTACCAGGTAAATGTCCATTAGAACCAGGTGATTGATGATTGTTTTCAGTTCCTCTCCATCCTTGCTGCCTTTTTAGCTGCCTGTTATTGAAATTGGAGTATTGAGGCCTTCGATGTGTAGATTTGCTGTTTCTTTTTTCAGGATTGTTGGTTTTGATAGTATGTATTTAGAGCTGTTTGTTGTTTGTTTTATTTTGAGGCACACACAACTAAGTTTTCTTGGGCTCTTGCCTCTTTATCATTATGTAGCCATCTCTTTAATATCCTTTTCTGTGTGATTGAGTTTTTTTTTCAATTTTGTATGCTAAGTAGTTTCCTATTGTATCTTGGATATTCTGAATATTACATGAGTTTCTGTGTCTTATTTAGTTCTAGGTACAACTGAAGATAATTTCTGTGTTAGTGCTCAGTTAAGCTGATGAGGCTGGGACCACAGCTTTCCACCAAACTTTTGTGGGTTGTGGTCCTGATTGGCAGTTCAGTTAAAGTCTTTGTGGTCTTCTTTGGGTCTGTCCCATGCGTGTTCCCCCTTCTGGCCAGCTTGGCTTCTATGTAGTGATCAGCCCATTATTTTAGTTCCCAAGGTTTCTGATGGGGTCTGTGGGATTAAAATTGCATATGTGCAGCTATAAGTGGGCATAGATTTTCATAAAAGGTTTGAGGTCATCTCTTCAGTGTCCTCTATCTCTATTATTTCTCCCCCAAATTGACTGAGCTTCCTTTTTCCTGAAACCAGATGGCTAAGGCTTTATTTACCACTCTTATCCCTGTATTTCTACAACTATGCCAGGATCAGAGCTAAGCTTTGTGAAGAAAAAGAGGAAACAAAGTTTGCTCCCAACTTCTTGAATTTCCAGTGTATGGAATTCAATTGAGGATATACAGAATAGGAAAGGGTGCTGAACGTCTCACTGGATTATTGCAATTTTGAAATCTAGACATATTTTCCACTATACCTGGGTAGCCAATCCTTCCTTTCTGTCTAGATTTTATGACCAGATCCAGGATTGGTGGTGGAAATCATTTACTCCCATTTACTGAGGACTGAAACTTTCACTCCATTTTTAAACTTTTTAATTGTGATGCTATTATTCAATGAATGTGATTTAAATTAACACATATCAGGTGGTATGATGATTGAAACATGTCAGAATGGACAAACATGAACATCTCTATTTAATAACTTGTGTAACTAAAGAATTGATGATAGACAATTATTTGAATTTCTTACAATGCATGAACATTAATTACTTAGTTTTTCTTTCGAACTGTGGCATAAAAAATCTTTTTCTGTTTAACAAAACTGGGTACATTGTACCTTCACAGTTTCATTTGAATTTCAGTACTTCATGATAGGGTCAGTCTGATTCAGTGAAAAATAAAAAGACCTTGTATCTGTATGAAAGTGATGAGCTCTGAGTTGGTTGACTACTTGATCAGGTATTACACTTTTAAACCAAATATGCAAAGAGGCAACAATCTATATAGGTATTGCAAGGGAAGGTAACCTGTTGAACTGTTTCTCTCACTGTGTTCAGCAGAGTACTTAGGGAGAAAGAGATTAATTCATTTTTAATGCTAGGAAAATACAGTCATTAAAAAGCAGATAATATAAAATGCCAGAAATGCTTTTAACATCACAAGAAGTGCACTTCTTTCTTAAATAGCTAGCTACTTTTGGAGATCTAGATATGCTGAGCTATTAAATATTAAAATAGAGGTTGCTTTTTAAAATGCAGTGTTTCTTATCAGAAAAAAAAGTTTGAACAAGCATTTCTATTGTATAATTCATGATATTGCTAATAAGAGTGTCAAGCAGAATTATTTGTTATACTTTTGAGAATGACTAGGGTTTTTTTTCTTTAATGAGTAATCCCTTGCTCATGTCCTCTTAAATGCATATGAGTACTGTTAGACTATATAGAACAAATAGTCATCTAGAATTTGTTAATATTTATGCAATTTCTCCATATTTTATGGGTAAATGCGACCAAACCAGAGTATTCCTATGAACTATGCCATGTTGCGCATTTTAGTAAAAGAGCAGTGCATCTTAAACCATTGATGCAAGAGAAAAATTAATGTCAGGATTGTCCCTTTTGACACTTATACACATGATTTTCTGCAGTAAATTGAGTATTCCTTTATTTATGTATTTATTTCTTGGTAAGCGTCCTAACAGTATAGATATGGCCATTGGTCTTAAAAGGATTGCTCTCTTCTCTTCTCTTCTCTTCTCTTCTCTTCTCTTCTCTTCTCTTCTCTTCTCTTCTCTTCTTTTCTCTTTATGCTCTGTCATCCATAGGTATATTAGAAGCTTTTTATAGACAGTTGACTCATATCTTTCAAATACCAATATATCTGAAGTATTCTGTGTCCTGTATCAGTTCTGAAGGAAATGTAATTTATGTAAAAGTCATCCATAAAGTTTTGTTTCATCATACTTGAATTCTCTTGGTAGATAAATCTAACACAATTGTGGGCTGCAAGAAGTGATTTCGCCAACTCTCTGTTTAAATAGCCATAGCATGTGAAAAACTGAAACAACCTTTCAAGGCGAGTCGGTTTGTTCCTTTAACATAATGTGCCTTTAAAACTACTTATGCAATATGAAATAATGAATTTATTTTTTCAAAGAGAAAGTATCTGAATATAATCAATCACATTATGTAAATAATATACAAACATAGAGGTTAAAAAATTCAGTATACTCACATATGAGTAAGTGACTATGGAAACATGATTATTTTCCAAAGGCATATTCCATTAATGTAAGGAATATTTTAGAATATAAAGAACCTCCTGTTAGCATGATGTAATAATCTACATGGATCTCTAAATGAACTGAAACAAGTGTTATTTATTATGTAGTAGTTATAAGAACTATATCTGAATAGTCTCAGTTAAGTTTTGATTAATAACATCTCAGTTTTGCTCTGGATAGCTATAAATATTGCTGGGAAATGTGTGATTCACTTCCAAAGGGTTTATTTGTAACATTACTTATATTAAAATATATTTTTATTTATGAAAAGCAAATGTGTTATTTTAGAGTGTCCAGTGTTTTGAAATGTTAATTTAATTTTCTTGGACCACAAAATTTTTTATTAACTCATAGAATTAAAGACAGTTTTCCTTAATTCAGAGTATGGAATTACTGTCATTCTGAAGACCATTATTTACATGAATGCAGAAATGGAGATTCCTCTTGACTTTAGTTAAATGTAGAGGAATTTCTGTACAATATATATTTTGTAACTCTTCTCTGGTTTGGGCTGATAATGAGAAGTTTACAGTATTTAAGTAAGTTTCCATGCTTTCAAAGAAAATTAAAGACAATGACCAAGTCTGTTAGTTCCTGAAGTGTATAGGAGTACTGTCAAAATCCAGTAAGCTATCATAAGGCAAGAGTGCACATGGAAATTATTTATCTGCTTTTATAAAATAGAAGGAAGGATATAATCAGGGAACATTTGGAAATGTGCATACAATCTATAGGGCTGAGAATTAGTAGTCTTTTAAGAACAATTCTCATGTATCAGGCTAGGAATAGAAACATAAGTAAAATCTGACTTATTGTCCGGATAAAGTTATTTTTCTCCAAGGATGCTCCTGTGTAAGAGTTCCTTTAATTACTTCTTCCTTAACTATTTGTTTTTACGACACAGAGTAGGTGCAGTATTAACAGCAGGTGTTCTTTTCATATAAGGAAAAATGTATGAAGCTTTTTAGTCTTACCATACTGCTGTGTGTCAGCCACTTGCTTAAAATTGTTAATCCATAAGGTATTTAGTGGTACTTGGATTGTCTTCTCATAAATATACATTTGTTTAAATAATATTTTTTTTAAATGCAGGTTGTTAACATAGCTTAAGCTTAGCAATTGCACATATCAAGGATATTTATAGTGAGGTTGACATGGGGAAGGTAACCTGGCCAAGAAATGATTTCACTTTTCAGAAAATTCAGCCCAAAACTCATAAAATCTAAGATGTTAGATGCTTGACTCTGATTTTTGGCCTAGGTCTAATCTCCTAGATAAAAGTCGATATTAGCTGCCGAACATGTCTTGTAGGCATGTGTTCCTTCCTGCTTCCCTCTAGGCCTGATAAGGAACTTGACATACAAACTTTGTCTGAGAAGTAGTGTTAAATGAAGGACTATCTGAGGTTCATGGTTATAAATCAGCCTGAGACAAACTAGAGTGAATCATTTACCAGTTGTATTAATACATATAGTTTACTGAACAAATACTGATCTGTTCATGATTGCATAAATAAATGCTAGAGTTGAGGCACAGTTATTCAGGACAGTCCTCCTGTTTAGAGTGTTTATTTGGGTCTTCTGCATCCACAGCACATGAAGAATTTCAGAGTGAGATCAGCTTGTATTGGCAGTGAGCTGTGTGGTAATGGTGATGGTGACCTGAGAGAGATGTTTCTAGAAAAAAAGTTAAGAAAATCATGTTACGTTTCTTTGAAGTGTTCAGTGAAGATATGATGGATCTCCATGAAGTGTGCCTGAAACGTGAAGAACTCTCCAAATTTTATCACAACTGCACATGCCTGTTTATACCATTGTTACTTTAAAGGACAAATAACGGTGTCAGAAGTAATCCTCAAAACATTTTTAAGGACTTCTCTAACCTAGGTATGTTTAGTCTTTTCAGAAAGAGAAAACTACAAAAAAGTTCCGTAACTGAATACATAGTTGTAATCAGAAAAGGGGAATTTTCCTTGCAGGACCATAGCTTAACCTATTGGAGTAAGCAAGCCATAAAGAATTTATTTGTGGGCTGGGGATATAGCACAGTGGCACAGTGCCTGCCTAGCAAGCTCAAGGTCCTTAGTTCAATTCCCAGTGCTAGGGAAAAAAAAAATTGTTTGCGGAGAGGCTAAAGCAGTGACATTTAGGCTTTGAAGAATAGAGTTTGCAGCTAGAATAAAACCACACCGTCTTTACGCGGAGCACACCTGCTAGGAAGAGTAGTGAAATATTGGGAATCTATGATAAATTTAAGAAAATTAGGTTTGGTAGCCCTTTAATTGCTCCTCCCAAGAAGGTAAGGACTAGCATCTAAAAATCACAGGCTGATGTGTGAATGGTGAGCTCAATGTGAAAATCAAAGTATGAAATTTTGAACTTGGAAGCGAACATTCAAGCACACACACAAAAAAAAATGACTAAGCAACATCATACATGATGCGACTACAGAAAACTCAAGGAGTACCTAAGAAGTTAAAGGTAAAATTTCTGATAAGATGGTGAATTTACATCACTGGATTTTCAGCCATTGCTTCATTGGGAACTTGAGGCAGAATGATTACTGTCAAAAGATAGATTGAATTCACCAAATACTTTTCAGTTATCTACTTTGCATCTAAATGTCTGCTTAGGGCTATGTCATCTCTGGGACCACTTGCTATCAGTAATTCCATGATTCAGGGATCGTTGTAAGAGAAGGACCATGTGGAAGACTGAAAATTGCATAAGCAATTTTCATGCAGCATAGTGTTCTGAACTAAAACAATGATTTATTTCCCGTGGAGAGTGAGAGAGAGAGACAGCCTGGGCCAAGTTTCTCTGGGTTTGATTTATTTTGGAAGCGGAAATAAATAAGGCAAGCATATAGAGAGGGGAATCTGTGAAGTCATTACTGGAAAATGAAATTTACAACAGAAGCAAGATAAGAGTTACATTTTGGAAACATTGATAAGAGAATGTCAAATTGTACGTTTCTTATGAGACAATTTGGTTACTTTGGCAACATACGTATTATTCCTCATTTCTGATAAGCAGTGTTTCTTTTCTCTCTACCTGTGGCTTTTTGTCACTGTGTCTCCAAGGGACCTTAATGCTTCAATGAGAACTAATTAACATTTAAACTGTAATATATACACATTGATTTAGGCGGAGTATGTTTCTTTAATATTGCTCTCTATGTGCCATGGAAAGACATCACGGTGACTACTTGTGCTTTTTCAAAGGGTAGACTTTGGAAATGTTTCATTAGATTTAGTGATTCTTATGATAATGGTGACATGTTCTATTTTTACTGATAAATCTGATGATATGCAAGTTGTATTGGTAGCACACTTATTTCTTTAAAAAAGAATGAGGACACACATTCTTAATGATGGTTTTTAAAAATCAGCTTTATCAAGATACATTTGCACAGAAAATTAAGTATACTGTGTTAAAGTATATGGCCATGTGGTTTTGGGTATGTCCACAAAATTGTGCTTTGATTGCTATAATCTAATTCTAGAACATTTTTCATCACCCTCAAAGAAGCTCTACATGCATTAGCAGTTGCTCCCAGTCACCTACATCTTCCTGTCTTTGGCTACCGCTCATCTGCTTTCCATCTCTGTGAATCTGGCTGTTCTGTACATTTCATGTAAATGGCACTTTTTGCTTTATCTGTGCTGTAATAAATCGTAACTCTATTCCTTTGTATTGCCTAATAATATTCCATTTTGTGGATATGTAACTTCTAATTTATCCAGTTGTTCATTGGCAGGCATTCAGCTTCTGTCTACTCTTTTCCTGATAAGAATAAATTTAATGTGAACAATTTTTATAAGTTTTTATGCACACATATGTTTTTGCTTCTTGGCGACATACCTAAGAGTTGAAATGCTGGGTAGGATGATAATTCTATGTTTAGCTGTTTCATGAACTGCCAGGTTGTTCCCAGTGTTGCCACTTGCCTGAGCTGATAATGATATGTGAGGGATCCACTTCTCCACTTTGGCAAAAATACTTATTATTTGTCTTTTTGATGGTACCCACCCCAATATTTAAAAAGGGGTTATCTCCTTGTGGCTTTGATTTGCATTTCTCTGTAGGCTAAAGATGTTGAGTTTATTTACATGTATTTATGGATCATTTATGTATCTTCTTTGGAGAAATGTCTACTTAGATCCTTGGCCCATTTTTAAATTAAGTGATTCATATTTTTAGAGATGAGTTGTATAAATTATTTATGTAATTTGAATAGGAGCTTCTTACAAGATTCATGTTATGCAAATACCTTGTCCTGTGCTATGGGCTGTCTTTTCATTTCTTGATGGTGTCTTCCTGTGTACAACGTTTTGGAAAATTTAATGAAGTCTTTGACTTATGAATTTTGTTGTCACTTGTATATTTGGTGTCTTGTCTAAGAAAGTATTGCCTAACTCAGAATCATGGGTATTTTTGTTTCTTCTTAGAGTAGTATAGTGTCAGGTCTTAAACTTTTGTCTCAGGTTCTATTTCTGTTGCCAGATCCTTTGAGGGATTTTTGTTTATTTTGTGAGAGAGGCACCTAATGTCATTCATTTGTGTGTAGATAGTCTGCTGTCCTAGCACCATTTGTTGAAAGTACTGTATTTTCCTTACTGAATAGCCTTGATGAAAATGGCCATATGGACGAGAATTTATTTTTGGACTCTGAAATCCATTACCTAATTGTCTTTGTCTGTCACTCAATAGTTACCATATTTTTTTCTTCACTGTAGTTTTGTACTAAGATTTGAAAATGCGAAATGTAAAATTTACAATGAGTACTTGTTTTAAAAGTCATTTTGACTGTTTGAGTTTGCTTGTAATTCCCTATAAATTTCAGTCCATCTTTGGATTAATTTTTGAGTGTTGATGGCTCAAATTAGTAAGTCTCGGCATTCATGAACATGAAATGGTTATTTATTTAAGATGTTAATATCTTTCAATAATACTTTATAGTTTCCAGTGTATGAGCCTTAGGATTTCATTATGTTGGCTCCTAAGTATTTAATTCTTGAATTTATTTTGTTTGCTCATTGCTAGTATTTGGGAATAAAGTGGTTTTGTATGTCAGTTTTGTAGCCTGCAACTTTGCCAAGACTATTTACTAGTTAACTTTTTAATGTTTACTTGGAATTTCATACCTAGAAGATCATCTTTGAATAGAGATATCTCTATTTCTTTCTTTCTAATTTGAGTACATTTCATTTCTTTTCCTTCCTTAATTGCCCTTGTAATAGTATGATTAAAAAGCAAATTCTCTTGCCAAAGGTAAGATAGAAATTAAATGATTGTATTCTCCTATGCTTAACTTGAAAATCTCTTAGAGGAATGTATGCTAAGGCACTATGAAATTTATGTGAATGAAATTTTACATGAGTGAAATAAAATTAAGCTCTGTCTTCAGGAAATGCAATTATATTTAGAGGATGTTAGTTTCATGTATAGTAGTTGGTTTGATCTGCAGAGTTTATGTCCCCAGAGTCTCAGTGGGTTCCTGAATCCATGACAGTGCTGAACCATCTGCACAAGCATTACAATACCGGGACACCTGATCTGATACCTGAGACAAACGCTGATGGGCAGCAGGGGATACAGCGTGGTTACGCTGAACACAGTGATGATGCATATCCTGAGTGGTAGGAGTGGGTCAGTGCAAGATTTCATCACAATAACTATGAATTGTTTAATTCTAGAGTTTTCCATTTAAAATTTCAACCCATGATCAGCCATGGATTATTGAAGCCACAGAAAGTGAGTTTATTCTACATATAAACTCTTCAGAATTGCAACAACTATTCATGATACAAGATAAGCTTACTTTTCTCCCACAACCTGGATAAAGGTGAAATACTGCATTTGCTTCACAAGCCTAAAGGAATGACTAAGAAATCATTTGTTAAGAAATATAACACATAACTACTAAAACACAGAAACAAGGAAATAAAACTCCAGGTGTCATGAGATGCTTTCAGTGTACTGAGACTCAGGTGGGGCTTCAGTTTTTATGTGAATAAAAATATTCAAATGAACTTTAGCTTTACTGCAGCATTTAAAAATATCTTTGTTCAAGATATAGACTTCAAGTTGAGAGTATGCTACAGTGATAATGTTGTGCCTTTGTGATAGCAAATAGTTTTTTAATTTTTTAAAAATTTTACCTAATTTAAAATATGGAAGTTTTCTAACTTTTAAGGCTATCTTCATGTGATTCAGTTTTGAGACTTTCCAGTTCCCTAAGCATTTTTGTTTGCATGTGAAAATACAAGACTGCATTGCAAATATTCCTTAGGATAACACTGAGATGACTTATAGCCCAAGGGCCTGGCTCAGTGATACTGTAACTTACAATATGGATTCAGCTTTGATAAAAGAAGAGATCCTGATATTTGTTGTATTGTGAATGAATCTAGAATAAATTATGCTGAGTGAAATAAGCCTAACTCAGAAGTATATCACATATATATGTTCAATCTTTTTATAAAAAAGTAAAATACATTGGCATAGAAAACAAAATATTGGTTATCAAGGTTGAGGTGGAAGGAAGAAATGAGGTGATATTCAAAAGAGTCCATGTAAAATAGGTAGAATGTAGAAGTCTAAAGATCTATAACGTAAGGACTATAATTAATAATAGTATGTGTAGTTGGGATTTTTTTCTGAAGAAGTTATGGTTGTTCTTACTGTCAGGGTAAATGGAAAGCTATGCATGGTAATAAATGTATTAATTTGTTCCACTCAAATAAGTTTCATTATATATATTCATATTATATATCTTCTGCTATGGTTTATACATTGTGTCAACTTGAGAAGTCTAGCAGCTTAATTAAGTAACTCAGCAGCTCTACATCCTGGGGTGTAGAGCACAGTTACCTGGCCATTGTTGCAATTTTAGAAGGTCAGAAGTTTAACTGGGAGACTCAGGAGGGAGCCAGGGGTCTTACTTTGTAAACATCCTCATCCTGTGCAAAGGAAGGCAAGGATGTTTGTGAATGCTACACCCACCCTGGGGGGTGGTCCTGTATACTATATAAGGGAGGAGAAGAAGTTTGCTCTTGCTCCTTTTACTCTGGCTGCTTTTGCTTGGCTGCTGCCTTGAAGTGTTGTTCCTGTGCCATGCCACCCTGCCTTTAGAGCCAGCTGATTGTGGACTGAAACCTCCAAAAACTGTAAGCTAAATAAATCTTTCCTTCCCTAATTTTGGGTGTCAGGTGTTTTGTCTCAGCAAGTAAAAAGTAACCAAGATACCTTCATTAAATATATATAATAAACTGTGTGTTTCCAAAAGAGATCTCTTCGCTCTGGCTCCGTGAACTCTGTGACAGGCACTCACTCTGATAGCCAGTCACAGATTTTCAGACTGACAAGCAGTAGTAGTTTGTACCTTTCGATACTGGCTGTTGTTTTTGCTGAACATTTTTTAATATGTAGACTTCATCTTCATGTCAGCAGACACATTGAAGTAACCATTTAGTTTTCTTTTTCACACCCTAATCCTGAAGTCCTGCCTTCCTCCGGCTTTATCATTTCACAGGAAACTGGATAAACCCTTTGAACTTTGTCATTAAATCATTGTTACTTGTGCCCTTTTGTTGGGTATGTGACATAACCTCTACTGTGAAATATGCTGGCCAGTAACAGTAGAGCAGTGATGCTTCAAATGAACTACTGACTAATTGGATGGACTTTATAAAAGTCTTAAACCATAAATTATTGTATGGAAATTAGAATATACCATGTAGGTTGCACTCAGATCTCAGGATTTCTATCTGTCTATCCTTCCATCCACCCACACATCCATCTAGCCAATACTATTTGAGATTTTTTATAATAAAATTCTAATTTGAGCACATGCCTTATGCTATACTGCAAATAATTACAATTTGCAATATTTTGAAATTGGACTGCTATTCCAAGAATTGTTTGTTAACATATATATGTTTAATATAAGTCAGCAATTAGTAAGATCCCTACATAATGTTTGGTCTTACATGGCATTATGTTTTGACTCATTATTTGACAATAAAAATCCAGTTTATGGTAATAGCACTGCTTCTAAATGGTGAATTTACTGTACAATTGCCTTGTAAAGAGTTGCCTGATGCACAGAGTGACTAAAACCATGTTAAAGCAAGGTTCTTCCTCAGGCAGCTGATTCTTCAGTCTCTTACTTGGAAATGAGTTACATTGTATTCTCTGAATTTGTATATCACAGACTTCCTGTGCAGAAAAGCAAAATTTTCAGTGATGTCCATTATTTCCTATTGGCTATGAGACATTTAACTTTTTTTTACTACCCACAATTCTTAGAGGGGATCAGTCTTAATCCTGAGAAAAGATGCAATTTTGTAAATTAAAAAAATGTAAATACTTTGTTTAAAAGTGCAACAAAATTTGGTGATTGTACATTCAGGGTTTGTTGTCTACTTTTGTCTGCTGTAGCAATATTTTTACTGGATATTCGCTCAGGAATTGAATTGAGTTTCTTCTTATATCATCATAATTCATTTAATAATCAATGCCATTTATTGTCCCACAGGGGATTTTTATCACTTTAGGAAGTGAAACTGTTTTTAATTCTCTGAGCATCTATAACTCATAGCTGTTCAAAAGGAACTGTCTTAGTAGCTTTATTGTTGTTGAGACAAAATACCCGATACCCACAAGTTAAAGGAGCAGAGATTTATTTTACCTCATAGTTTGTAGAGTTTTCAGTCCATGGTCAGCAGGCTCCAAGGCAGGGCAGCATGGCAGAGAAGAAAAGGTCCCTGGTGTGGCTGGTAAGAAGGAGCAAGCAGTGAACCTTCCTTTCCCTTTTTACCCCATCCAGGGTACCTGCCTATTGGTTGGTACCACACACACCCATTATTCACATGCAGAACTTCTTTAAATCTATCAGTGAAGTAATTCAGTTACCATGTAGCCTTAACCTAGTATAACAAACTCATGACACAGCCACCTCACAAAAGCTGAGTGCATGATGTTTTGGAGGGACATCTAGATATAAGCCATAACAGGTACCTTAGATAAAGGAGAGGTGTTAGCATATCTCATAAAATATGTCTCCTTGGTATTTTTTCATAATCTCACAGAAATCTGTTTGACAAAATGCTACATAACCTGGAAGATTTTTCTCTCTGAAAATTAGGCTGAGACTTTCTTTTGGGCACATCACAATTTCCTGCTTAGAATAATTGTCTTCAAGTTTCTTTAAGATCATAATTTTCCATTGTCTGTCATTGTAGGAATTTTCTCTTCCTTTGCAAGTTTTGTATTTGCAATTTGAAGTTACTACTTTACTTACAAAAGAGGTATTTTAGTCATTGCCTTTGAAAACAATCTCAAACCTCAGTATTGTTTAATCTTTTAAAATGTATTTAATGGAAATTATGTATTGATAAATGATAATGAACTGTAGATAAATGTAGTTTAGAAACTCAAAATTCCATGACATTGCCAATTCTGTGTCACTACTAACTTTGCAATTACAAAACTACTATGGAGGCTGGGGATATAGCTCAGTGGCACATGCACCTACCTGGCAAGCACAAGGTCCTGAGTTGGATTCCTGGTACAAAGAAAACAAAACAAAACAAACAAACAAAAAAACCTACTATGGAATTTTACTTTGATTTTAAACATTCATCAATATTTAACCAACATACAGTGTGGGTTGTTCTGAAAGATCTGATGAATTTGTAGCTATTTGTACAGTTAAGCAAGAGGGTGAATCACTGTGGAAAAACAACATGGAGAAGGTAATATAGACTCCAGGACTTGATGTTGTACCGCAGAGAAGGGGCTCTCGGCCCATGCAGATATGATGGGAAAAGCAGTCACAGGAAGCTATATAAAGGGACTGATACTGAGAATGGGTCTCACAAGGTGATGAAATAAAGCAAGTAACCAATTTTGAAGACAAGATGAAGGGAAAGAAGCAGACTGTAGTAAGCAGAAGAGTCAGCAGACACAAAAACATACAGGAAAAAAGCTGAGGTTTAGGGCCAAGAGGGACAGAATGAGGTTTTTGTCCTAGCCAAGTCCTTCATTCAGCATCACCTTGGCTTTAGTGTGCTCATTTCCATATTTCACTTTAGGAAGATGGAAAGAGCAAGGTAGGTGGGGAAATGAGATAAGAAGATGTGTGCTTGGTTCTCTGAAGGAGTTAGAGACAGATTTCAGATTCTTCAGGAAAGGGGACATATTGCATGACTATTCATCCCAGATTTGGAGACCATTCTGATGTGTACTGATTATTTCATTATTTTACTGTTACAGGCTCTCCAACACTCCGTGATTATTATTATTTTTTTTTTTTAGCGGCACCGGGGGTTGAACTCACAACCTCGTGCCTGCCAGACAGGTGCTTAAGTCACTGAACCAAACTCCCAGCCCTGGTTTTTTGAGGCAGGGTCGCACTGTGTAGCTCAGGCCAACCTTGCGCTCGCGTTGTAGCCCAAGCCGGCCTCGAACTCACAACGCTCCTCCTACCTCAGCCTCCCGAGTGCTGGGATTAAAGGCGTGCGCCACTACACCCGGCGCACTCCGTGAATTATTGAAATTGTCTTGATTTTATTGATTCACTTGGTTACTTCATACAAGTTACAGATGTGTGTAGGAAGTAGATGTTTGCTTGGTTGTGGAGCAAGAAAAACGAATCTCGGGTGCCTTGTAGAATCCAGCATGTGAATGGCGATGCCACTAGTGGACATAGAGGTGACCAGCAGAGGTGCTGTTCTGTGGGCTGTTGACAGGAGGGGGACGAAGAGGTTGAGAGGTTATTTTTGTCGCTGTCAATCTGAGATCTGTGCAGTTTTCTCTATGTCTAACTAACTGTACAGGTATCTGTGAGATATGGCAATTAGGTGGTCTGAGTGGCTCAGCAGGAATAAATTCATTTGGGTAGACCTGAACTGAAATGTGAATAGAAGGCAACAAAATGTCAGAGTAGGTCACTTTTTAAGGAATTACACTTGAAAAGGAAGACAGAGAGAGAGATAGGCAGAGAGAGACAGAGACAGAGGGACAGACACAGAGACAGAGAAAGAGAGACTTCAGTTGTTAATTGGCTCAAGTGTGAAGGAAGACTATTTTTTTTAATGTTTATGTTTGTAGATTCACATTTACCAACTGTGTTTATGAAATCCTAAATTCTGCGTGAAGAAATTATTTTTCAACCAATACTCTGGTTTCAGAAAAATTAAAGGTATTTCTGAGCACCTGAGAGCCTTTAATATACTAAAATGTATTATGTATTTCGAAAGGAAATGTACTATGCAACGATTCCCAACCTTATTTGGCAACTGACTGCTCTTTTCAAAGATCTATTAATTGTGATATACAAGAGACCACCTCAAAATCAAACACGACCTGGTGTAATTTGGGGGCATGACACTAACTAGTTTAATTATCTGACGCATGTTCCATAACTTGCTGAGCAGAATTGCCTCTTCTGTGAATTGGAAATGATATACACACTTACTACAGGACTGCAGTTCAGCAGTTTGCACACCTCCAGTCTTGCATCATTGCTCATGGTCCAGGCCACTTCAGTTGGTGTTAAGTATCTCGACTCATTCTCACCAGATCTTGCTATGCTAAGATGAGGATTAAAAGAGCTCACTGTGCAGAACAGCTAGCATGGGGTCTTTTAGGCCTATTTTGTGATTAACGATTTACTAGTATTATCAGTGTGGCCACGCAAGAGAACACATTAAGAAACACTTCCTTCATTTGAAAGGGAAAGGTAGTGGAGAGGGTAAGAGAGAGGACTGACTCCACGCCAAGGCTTCAGCGGCTGGTTGGACAGGGTGACTGTCACACAAAAAAATTGCTAAAATCAGAATCTGGTCATAGAACTATGGTTAGAGAGGCGAGAGTCTAAGAAAAAGGTAGAAGTTGAGGAAGAACAAAGTTCTGGAGTGACTAAGAGTTAGCACTGACCATTTATCTTCCCTGCCCAAACACCTTTTGTTATGTTTTCTTTGACTACATCACTTATAATTGAGCATAATGGTGATTTCTGGACACAAGTCGGTATGCATTTGTTATGGTTGATACACTGTGTCAACTTGAGAAGTTTAGAAGTTTAACTGAGAGACTCAGCAGGGAGCCAGGGTTCTTATTTCTTAAATATCCTCTTCCTGTGCAAAGGAGGGCACAGAGATTTTGAGTGCTACATCTGCCCTGGGGGAGGGGTGGTGGCCTGTGTACAATATAAGGGAGAAGAGGCTTGTTTTGCCCCTTTCTTTTTGCTCTGGCTGCTGCCTTGAAGTGTTGCCCCAGTACCATGCCCCCCAGCCTTGGAGCCAGCTGATTATGGACTGAAACCTCCAAAAACTATAAGCTAAATAAACCTTTCCTTCCCTAATTTTGGGCGTCAGGTGTTTTATCCCAACAACGAGAGAAAAGTAACCAAGACAGCATTTAAAAGCAAAATATATGTTCCTTATTTGTAGAAAGACAGTAAAGTCTGAAATCCATGTGTCCTGGAAAAATAACAGTAGCCATTTATAAACTCTATAAAAAATTAAATTAAATTTAAATTGTTTACCAATTTTTTATTAAAGATTTTAGAGGCAAAGTTCTGTAATCTCTCTCCTCAAACTCATCACATTAGAAAAGGCTTTTACAAAAAATATATATCTAGTGCTTATATATGTATATATATTCATGCATATTTATATTGTATAAAATCATTGTGCATATCTATGATTATAGTTCATATAAAACTTTTTCTTTACTTATGTTTTGAAATTGAAACACTGCTTATCTTTCTTAATCAAACATACCTACTCTTATCCAGAGTTTCAAATGCTGGCATTTGGATTCAACACTGCTTTGTAAAGAGAGAGCAACCTATTAGAGTGGAGGAGTAGGTAGACTTTGGAGCCAGACAGTCTGGCTCTGTCACTGACAGGCTTTGTGACCTGGACAGCTTACTTAACCTCTCTGTGCTTCAGCTTCTTCATTTGCAAAAGTTAATGGTGATTTAAAATCTATTTTGTATAGTTAGTGTGAAGACTTAATAAATAAACATGTGTGATGCACTTAAAAGTGTGCCATGCACAAAATGGTTTTATATACATAGTGTATGTTAAACATAATAAATAAAAGACAGAGTCTTTTGGGATGAAAACCTCAGATTTACCACTTTTTGCTTACTGACCTGAACACTGCTAGACCATTTGAGAATTATGGACAGCAAGCCAAGTTGAATTTCTTTTCAAAGTGCTGGTGGTGTGCTAATGTGAAGAAGGCTCTAATGGTTTATGAAATGTTGACCCTGATGCTATTGAACTGTTCCAACATGACTGGCTGTGGTTGAGTCTGTCTGCTTTTCTATGAGTAAAAGATTGAAACAACAAAAACTTATGTTCTCTTCATGTATAATGTTTCACTTTCCACGTTGGTTGTGGGGGCATCTACATTCGTACCGTGTTCTGATCGCTCACGTGAATACAAAAGTAACACTATTTTCTTCATCATTATGAGATGAGACTTGTCACCCATGCTTTATGTACAGCAAATCCTTAGCTCCAGGAGCAGTCAGGGGTAGGTCATAAAATAAAGGATTAGAGAGCAGAGATATTAGTGAAATAGAAGCATCAGCACTTCTCACTGTATTAACTCAGACGATGAGGTCTGCCTGGGGAGCTAATGCTACTTAACTGTGTTTGGGCAAAAAGCCAAAAGGAAATTGTATTTCAAAATGAGAAGGTCTGGCGTTCCATATGTTGAGTAATCCTGGTCACTTAACAGGGATGTATGGCCATTTCATGCAAAAGATAAAAGACTGAAAATACACTTTTATGTTAAAGAGCATAGTGTTGACACAGTATGAGGATGAAGGACAATGGATAGCATATCAGTGTTTTAATTGTTCAACTAAAAATAGTTGAGAAACAGAGCTGGCGTCTCTGACTACAGAAGAAGTCCTGCAGGAACTTAATTTATACTCCCCATTTTCTGAACCATAGAACTGGTAATGAGAATGGTGACAAATGGATTAATCAAAGGTCATTGCAGAGGTCTCTCGTGCTTTCCAGTAAGGCAAAGCTAGCATCAAATCCAGGGAATTCTCCACGTGTTTCAAAGCATGTTCTGGTAAAGAAGGCACGTTTGGAGGGTAAGGGATAGTTAAACCTGTTGTCTTAGATTTGTTGTAATGTTCTGAACTCAAGTTTCTAACTTTGTAGTATGGGCTAGAGAGGAAGGTGTGTCACCTTGTATGCCAGGAGATGCTGACAGGTTTCGGCCAGTCCTGTAGGGTAGCTCCTAGGTATGGCCTCCCATCTGCTGGCTGCCATATATTTTTCCTAATTGGACAGTTTGTTTCTCCTTATTCTCCTCTCTGTGAGTTCTCCCAAGCCATAAAACGGTCCAGGCAGTTAATGACCACATATTGTCCTGTTTTAGTCTTTGTGTGATGTTTCAGTCTCTGGTTCTTTTCTGCTAGTATTAAACCCAATGACTCCCAGTGCATTCACACAAAATAGTCATGCTGCCCTTTCCCCTGAGAGTGTGCTGTTTGACTTTTAGGTACACTTGCAAACACCCAAGGGTGACATGCAAAACATCTTATTGTCCTTTTTTGTAGAAATATACAGATACATACTTTATTCTTTATGATATCACTGGATCCTCTTCCTTGTATTTAGCATCACTGCCACTCAGACAATGCTTGGAAATCCTGATCATGTTCTCAGAAATGTTCCCTTAAGTTAAATTATTTGTTAGAATTCCAAAAGCATTACCAGAATTTAGGACAGATTATCTGACTTGTCCTTGTAAAATATCTTGTATTTTAATTTTATTTTTTGCTCATTTATGTGATTATTGATTCAGCTTCTGTTTTTCAATCCTGGAAGTATATTTGGTGTAGAAATCTAAAGTTATTATAGCTCTGTTTAGTGATCCTTTTGTATACATGGACTAGACATTGATACACATAAAAACAAAGATACCTACAATTTCCTGCAAATTCTACTTTTAAGCAAAGTCACTGGCCCATGTAACTTTTATGGGATCCTTGCAGATGTGACCTCTTGATTTTAAGATAAGAAAATGATTTACAATTTGCTTAGTTTATTGCAGATTCAAATTCCCACTAAACTAAAAGTTTCTGTTGTAACTAAAGGGGATTTGTAAGGACATGGCAAAGCTATTAAAGTACCCTTGAGTATCTTGTCAAAGTGATAAGTCACCTTCTGCTGCCACTGAGCACATACTAAAAGTTGACCATGTTGGGGCTACAAGTCCCCTCTGGCCCAAGGTCAGGGGTGCAGCAGGCAGCAGGCTGCAAAGTACTGAGTAGTTGACTGGGGAGACACCCTTGGGCTCGTGATGGCATTGGCTTTTCCTACATGAGAGAGAGTGAGCACCCAGAAAAAAACCTGGGTTTTCTTAGGAAATGTGAAGAGGAGGGCAAAAGCCTGAAGATTTTAGTTTGGAGGGGGGTGTGGGTACTGGGAGCATGCAGATTTCTGATGCTTAATGTCATCTCTGGCCTAAAGCTTCAGACCCTTAGTAAAGAGGAACAAAGAAAGAAAATGAGAGAGAGAGAAAGAAAAAGAGAGGCAGGCAGAGAAAGGGGGAGAAAGAGAGAGAGGAAAAGAGAAAGAGAAAAAGGTTCATTGTTTGTGTTTTATTTTCTAATTTTGTTCAAGTTGGACTATTTCAGACACAACTTGCCTTTCTTCTGTTAACAAATCAAATTGCCCTAACTAAGCTTTGAGTGTGGTGAAATAAAACCATTTTTCAATATCAAGGGGCACACGAGGGTGAGAGTCCGTATGTGCTTGTGACAGTGTTTTCTTCACTTCCTGGCTGAATAAAAATCCTGTCCACTCTTTTCAGTTGTATTCCAGATGAAGCTTTGACCTGTTCCTCCACAGGGCCCACAATGCTTTGCGCTTATTGCTCTCTGTCTTTTCAGTGCTATGTTATATTTCTTGAGATTCTGTGTCATCCCTAAGTCTGTCCTGAGCAGCTAAGACAAATGATGCAAGTGTTTTCCAGTTGGGGTTGGGTACTAGGTGCAGGGAAAAAGTACAGGAAGCTGGGAGACTGAGATCCAGCAGGAGAGTAGTTTTTAGGACTATGGATAGATTTCACTAGATGATGCCGAGACTAGAGTTGGAAAAACTTAGAGAATATGAAAATAAAACAGAAGTTTAGAGAGAGGATTTGGAGACCTGGATCATGTGGAGGTTGTGCTGAGGGGAGTGAAGTAGCTCTTGAGCAAACTGTCAGGGCCAGCAAGTATAACAATGTGATTTGTGCTTCTGCACAGCGGTAGAAAATTCATTTTTACATGGAAAGTATCCAAATTATAAAAAAGACATCTTAGTTAATATTCCATGTGCATATATCTGTTTTTTATCCTCACATACTCATATGTTTATTTGGAATTAAATGTAAATTAGCCAAAGCATGCTACGAATATTTTTTTGAAGTTTTTAAACAGCTCTTTTAAAGGTGTTTAAACATCACCTTCCATAATGAACATTTTAGACTTGCACACTGAAAGGGTTTCCATATAATCACTGTTAAAAAAGCACAGAAAGCGTTATGTTTAACAAAAGACAGTATTAACATCATTACATTTGCAATAGGAGTTCTAACCTGCTTCTCCAGAAATGTGGCCTGATCGCCAACAGGAATACCTCCTACATAAAGTGTCAGCTGTTCCACTCACCTGTGTTAACTAAAAATGACATCTGAAAATGACAATGACCTGCCTCTCAGTCTGTGAAGTTTCTCTCATTAACAGAGCCTCCCATAACTCTGTGCACATTTTTTTGAACTACTATTTTTTTTCTTTTTTTGAGATAGGGTTTCACTTTGTAGTTCAGGCTGGATTTGAGCTCATTATGTAGCCCAGGCTGACTTTGAACTCATGGTGATTCTCCTGCCTCAACCATCTAAGTGCTGAGATTACAGATGTGCAGCACAATACCAGGTTTCTGTACTATGTGAGAGATGCCATTATCCTGTCTTCTGATGAGGAGATCGTATTATATATCTTTACGTTTTCCACTTTTAGTGTCAGCGATTATTAGAAATACGATGAAATTCAGTTTGCATTGTTTTCTGTGACCAATTCATTATTGAATTAGGACTGCTAGGCCTGACAATGTAAAACTCTTTAGATAGGAGTCTTAGAAGCATTTTTAAAATGCTTAAATCCCAAACTTTTGGGAAATAATTTGATTCAGACTCATTTGAATAGAAATTGCACCCTGGAGTCTAATCATCCCCAAGAACTATACCCAGAAGAAAAATCTCCCATCTTAAATAAAGCAGAGACTTAGAAATATTAAGGACACTTCCTTCTCTAAGGGAATAAGGACTTGAGGTCCAAAGGATTTATTTATGTGACAGTTTTCATGTGATATCTCTGCTAAATTTTTGCACTGTCAAAATGGATATAAACATGAGTAATAGTTTATTCTTTGTCTTTGTATTTGTTCTTTGTTTGAGTTTGCCCACTTGGAAATGTGTATGTCAGTGACAAGGATGATACATTGCCTCGTGACACTGTAAGATGTACTAGAAAAGTCGAGAAATGACACACCTAAAGAGAGGAGCTTAAACATTGTTAACTAATTCATTTTACAAAGATTTGACTTTGGCAAAATTGTGAAGCAGATTGAAGATACTTCTATAATCATTATATTGTCAAGATAGCCATGATGTCGACTAATCCCCATTCCTGGATTATGTATGAATAGTAGTCATATATTTCTATATGTTATTTCTTTCAGTATGTATCCATTTTTATAAATGGAAAGTTTCTGTGGAGACCCAGAGAAGTTTATCATTACTGTGAGACAGAAGTAAGACTCAAGTCTAAAATGAAACTATAACAAGTAATGCAAATCTCCACTGCTTCACACAAATGAATTTGTTTGTCACACTTAGGTTCCTGTAGTTCTTTCTGTCTGAGTTTTCAGGTCTAGAGTTTGCAAAGTAGGGCCAGGTAGTAAATATTTTAAATACATGAGCAAAGGGGTAAGATGAGGCAACTATCCTCACTGAAAGGATAACATTTTTATATCATACATTTAAAACATTTTTTAAATTAATCTAGAAGGCCACAAAAAAATGGAGGCTACAGAAATGATTTTGCCTAAAGGTCACAACCCATTGACCTTCACCTTGAACTCTCTCTGTTTTGACTGAACGTTCTAGAGTTCTTGTCTCTGATTATTCCCCTTTACCATGTAATACCTGCTGGCAGAGAAGAAGTATGCTGCAAAGTTGACTAGCAAAAATAAAATGTTTCTAAGCAAAGGAGAAACACATCACTGCCACTCTGATTTTGTTGGCTAGGAAAAATAAAACAGACACACAGACAGAGACAGACAGACAGACAGACACACACATACACACACACACATACACACCTCAAGGACCTCCCCTGTACCACAAAGTAGGGAAATGGATATTGGTGAGGGCTGCTAATGCCTGTTCATTTTGTGTATCAGACCCTAATGCTGAAGTCTGTAATGATGGAATTTCTTTTTGGTGGGGGGGCACTTTTGTGGGGAGCGAGTTGTAAAGCAGATGTTACAAGCTCTCATCCCTATCAGAATTAGCAAATGGAATGCTAAAAGGTTAAATGACTATATGTTATATATCATGTTTTAGAACAGAGCCGGTCTTAAAGATGTTTTTGGTAGACATGAGTAACATTTTCACATTTAGACTAATATGAGATAAAATAATCACTTGTAATTTTTGGAAAATAAGATGAACTCTTTTTGTTTGGCACATTTCTTTCCCTGTGTTTTTCTGGAAAGCTGGGTTTTTTTTCTGGTTAAATATTCAAAGAAAACAAATTTATAGAAATTATATATTTTACTTACTGTTGAATTATGGACTATTGAAAAAAGAATACCAGCATTCAGTACTGGAGAATTTTGAATAGGAAAGAGAAAATGGTCAATCCAAAAGCAGTAAATTAGCCATTGATTAAAAATCCTACTATATTAAAAATAAAAGCTACACAAAATAGTAAAAGCAAGTACACGTATTATTTCAATATATAGATTAAGAGTTGTTTTGCCCTAATGGGCTGCCAGTGCTAGCAAATAAAAACAGAGAATACCTGGCTAAATTTGAGTTTCAAATCTCAAATAGGATTTAGTTATATGAAGTACATAGTAAATATTTCTTCTAACCAATAAACTACAATTTTTCATAAGTCCATCTTTCAAATATAACTAGGAGTACTGTGTTTGTATCTGGCAATGTGTGGTCTATATAAGAGATTAGATTTGGTACATGGACCTTACTTTACTTTTGTATTTATTGTTCATTGTATTAGTTACTTTTCTTGTTTCTGAGACAGAATACCTGACACCCAGATTTAAAAGGAAAAAGGTTTATTTAGCTCATAGAGCGTAGATGTTTAAGTCCATAACCCCCTGGCTCCAAGGCAGGTGGCACATGGCAGAGGGCAACAGTTCATGGCAGCAGAAGACAGAAAAAGTGACAAGGAAGCTAGAAGGAACAAACCTCTTTCCCTTTAAATATATGCAGACTACCCATCCTAGGGAAGGTAGAGCCCTCACACCCTCAATCCCAGCATTACACCATAAAACAATCACAAACTCTAGATTCAGCTACCTCTGAAATCACCCTCCTACAAGTGCATGAGGTTTGGGGGGATTGTCTAGACACAAACCATAACATAGTGCCCTGGGCTGCCCAAGGATTCATGCACATTTATGCAAAAGGCATATAGTCCATCTCTTAAGAGTTGCTGAAGTCTTAACAGTTTTAGCATTACTGAAAAGTTCAAGTCCCAAGCCTCCTCTGAGATTTAAGGCAAACTCTTAGCTGTGACTCCCTGTAAAAATGAAAAGAAAGTTAAACACTTCTAACATTTG
Source organism: Dasyprocta punctata (assembly GCA_004363535.1). Taxonomy (NCBI): domain Eukaryota; kingdom Metazoa; phylum Chordata; class Mammalia; order Rodentia; family Dasyproctidae; genus Dasyprocta; species Dasyprocta punctata. The sequence goes on along the minus strand of RJWM01005039.1, from coordinate 5,365 downwards.
ATGGCATGAGATGGCATTTCTATTTCAAAAGTTACAAATAAGATGATATAAAGGAGTGGGACCAATGCAAGTCTAAAATCTAGTAAGGTAAATATTAAGTCCTATTGTTCCATGTGCAGAATCTGAGATGATCTGTGGCAAGATGTAAATTCCAAAGGGCTTGTTGGCTCTATCCCTATGGCACTTCTAGTGGTTGTAGTTCCCATGGCTTCTTTCTGGGGCTGGCACTGATTGTTTCTTGTAGATTTCCTCAGAGGATCCACATTTTGGGCTTCTCTGAACTTTTCAGGACCTCCACCACACCTTTGACGTCACACTGATGACTTCATACACTGCTCTCTCAGGGTCACACTGCCTGGCTTCCCAGTTCTTCTGAAATCTGGGTGGAAGCTTTCCTGATCCCACAACTCTTCCATTCTTCATTTGCCTAAACCAGTACCATGTGAATGATGCCAAGACCTGTCACTAGATGGAACAGTAGCCAGGCTTCCTTTTTTTCTTGGCCGTGGGGATCAAGTCCCTGGATCACTAAGCACTCTGAATCCAATTCTGAGGGACAAATTCTCTAGACTTCCACCATTCTGGAGCATGGGGCTCTGAGGCTTTCTTCTCAAAGCAAAAGTCTTTCACTTTTGCAACTTTGAGGCTGCAAAGGGTGGAGTCCTTATTCTTCTTGTGATGCCCTCAGTCTATCTTTTCTATCCTATTCCTTCTCAGCAATCAAGGTCTCCTCTACTCTATCACTGCAATATATACACTTTACTGGGACTTTCTTTCTAGTCAAACTCACAAAGTTTTAAATTGATTTGCTGGGTTCTTTGCCCTTCATTCTCAACATGAATCTGGCTAAAAGTCCCCAACAGTAGCCATTCCACTGCTTCAACATTAGACTGCCTTGAAATTTCCTCTGCTAGGTTCATTAGCATTAGTGTTAGTCTCAGACAAAGTATCAGGACATGAGCAAAATTCAGGCTAACTTTCTGCCAAGCCATAATGCACATCATCTGGAGTCCAGTAGCATGTTCAGTCTTTTGTCCAGCAGAAACCTTTAGGGATTGGTCTTTACCAGCATGATTTCTATTAACCTTTTGAGCTCTGACCAGAATCTCTCATACAACACATCTTAAGGCATTCTAGCTCTACTTTTTTCAGCCAACATCTCTGAATCTTTCCAATCTCTTCCCACAAGCCATTCCCAGGAGCTCCTGAACCACATGGTTAAGTATAGTCACAGCAATGACCACACTCTTGGTACCAAGTTTTGTTTTAGTTACTTTTCTCATTTCTGAGACAAAACACCCAGCACCCAAAGTTAATGGGGAAAAGGTTTATTTATCTCACAGTTTGTATATGTTTTAGACCATAATCCCATGGCTCCAAGGCAGGGTGGCACATGGCAGAGGGGCAACAGTTCTGGTAGCAAAATATAGCAAAAGCTACAAGGGAAAGAGAAGGAACAAACCTCTTTCTGTCCCTTAGAGTGTATGCAGACTACCCACCTTAGGGCAAGTTTGACACTCACACCCTTAATCCCAGCATTGGAATATGAATCAATCACGAACTCTAGATTCAGCCACCTCTGAAAAACCTTACCCCTTCCTATGACCGCATGAGGCTTTGGGGGGCTATCTAGACACAAAGCAGAATGTCTATTTTTGATTTTGTGGTATGTCCATAGTATAAAGCCACCAAGAACATGAATTAGTGAATATTGAGTCATTACTCCCAAGAGAATGAAAGGTTACATTCTTGCAATCCCTGGTTGCAACATTTTCATCAGTTGTCATTATTTTGTGTTTCTGTTTAAAGACACCATGTACATCTTGTTGTATATTTTGAATTAATTAATTATATGTAGTATTTCTTGATGATTAAACACTAACCAAGAAAAGTTTACCATTTCCCTGACCCTGGATAATGTGGTTTTAAATCTACTTGACTTATAGCATCATCACAATTCTCTGTTCTTTGCTTCTTTTTTCTTTTTTTTTTCTTTTTTAATCAATCACCATCTCCTGAACACACAGGTTGAACTATTTTTCCATCTTCACCAGTCACTGCTGATGTGACGTTAGTGTGTTTCTCACATACAGGTTCCATAATTCCTTCCTCCTTTTTCTGACTGCACTTTACTATTGATTCATGAACACTGAAATTACACACCACAGCACTATAGATCACGCTTAATGAAGCTAATATACTTTCTTTGTAAGACACATCCTTCAGCCTTCTTATACTTGAGAACACTTAGCCCTTCAACTGCATACTTGGCACCAACAGTGAGACTGCCAACAGAGATGGGAACATGTGGCACCAAGTAAAATACAAATCAGACACTTGTTGACGGTGTTCAAGATGAAACAAGAGGGCTGAACATCTCGTTTAACTTCAGGATGACATTTTGAACCATGCATCAGGTGACTTAAATTTTTGTCACTTGGTGCACATCCATTAGTGACTATGAAAGTGTCACGAGCATTGTCTTTGAAGTCAAGAATAAATTTTAGCAAGTAAACAGATTCACATTATGCAATTTGCAAATAAAGAGGTTCAACTGCATTTATTGGTAAAAATTAACAAATAAAGACAAACTTAGCTAATAGGATAAATAGACACAAATGTGTCACATGACTAACCCCCAACTGATAATACTACCAGTATTATCAGAATCCTGTGCTGTAAGCCCCAAACCATATACTTAATACAAAGTATTGAACTGCCTTCTCTTCTAACTCAACAGCTCTGCAAAATGAACATGGTTGTCTTCCTCAGTTTTTCTTGGTCTAACATTTTACAGCTTATAAAAAAGAAAATTGGAATTCATGCTCATCTCAACAAATACTGATGGCAAGTTCATTTACCACAGTAGGAATGCTGCTAATAATCCTTACAAGCCTGTAAATATCTTAACATGATGTAACCTACAAGATTTTAGCTTAAATAGAAGCTACTAATGAAATTGTATATCAAATCTTCGCCCCAAACTTTGGTTCCAATAGTCTCTTGTGGTTCTTCTGCACCCTTCTCTGAATTCTTCCCTCAGCATTTTCAGCTGTAGACTTCGGGTTGCTCAGCATTCATCCGTTGTTCTAGTTTCACATCGGCCACATGAAGCTGTAATCCTCTGTCAGTGGCACTGGAATGATTTCTGCAGTGCCTGACTCTATGTCAAAAAGGGAGCATTAAGAGTTTAGGTAGAGATTAAGCCACAGGAGTCAGGTAAATCTTGAAAAATGGAGTCTGTTTTCATGAAAATGTGGGGATAGTAATGGGAGAGTGATGATAGCTCCAATAGAAAGCACAACACTGAGGTCAAAATATCTTTACATAGAAGGAATTCTAATACCATCAGGAATTTTCAGCTTGAGTTCTGTTTTATCTTGCGCATTTTCTTACTGACATTTCATTCCCCTCCCCCTCAGTGATTCCTCAAAACAATGGAGTATGAAAACCTTAGTTTCTGGTTGTGATTGCATATAATAGATCTTGGTGTAGTTACTCTCGCCTCTTGTCTTTTGGGTGTGATATCTGTTATTTACTTTGTTAGAACTTAAAATGATATGATTTTCCCTGATTTACTTCTCAGATCTAGACTATTATGTAAGAGATTTCATATCTAAAGCAAATACAAGTGATGGTCATGTCCTTGTTGAAAGACATGATGAATTTTTATACCTTTTATTATACTGAACACATGAAAAGTGTTTATCACCATAACTAAATATTCATTTCCCCTAATTTTTACAGAAAAATTTAATGATTGTGTACCCCAATGATAAAGCAGTGAAGAATCATGTGATGTTAGTATTTTGTGTTTCTATTAATATAATTAATAAATGTAGATAACCTGCCTTTTAGGTTCAATTCTTACATGGACATGGATTTTCAACGTTGAATAGCATACTTCCTGGTCTTAAGTCACCAGCTTGCAAACACATGCACTAAATATGGACCATCAGCTTAAACTTTGAGTCATCATCACAGTTATTAATTTGTTCTCCAGAGAAGTTTAAATACAGGAATTTTATTTACTGCCAAAATTTTTCTGGGAAAGACTTAGTCATAATGTATTATTGCTGTACCAGGAGATATAGTGACTTGCAAAATATCCATTAATCTTATTATTAAAATGATTGAAAACTACTTAGCTTTCATTATCAACCTCAATTAATATCATTTCAGGTAATAATTTCTCTTTGTGTCAGTTTTCTTTTTCATTCTCTATTTTTTCATTCTGTATTGCTTAGATGTGAGATTATCCTTCACCATTTCAAAAATATATTCCAGTGTGCTATTGTTTAATCATTATTGAGCAAACACTTGATTTTTAAAAGGAACATATATATATATTTGTTTCAGGATTGTATTGCTTTTAAAGTCAGCTAGTTCATGCTTAATTACTCTTTAGATAGTGCAGAACTCTGTTCAGTTTGTTATACCACTCCTGAGTGTGAACAATTTTTTGTCATTTGTCACTTTGGTCATTGCTGAGACTCAGTGTGCTAGGCATTCCGTTCCCAGCTACCACTTTTATTTTGAGGCCACTGTTAGCTTCTCATTTAATTTCATCAAGGTAATGTAAAATGGTAACAAAACAGTTACTGCTGCTACTTTCCAAAGAGCCTGATTGGGGGGACCTTGAACAAAATCAAACCAAAACAGAATTTTATGTTTTTAGCTCTTAAGATTATTTAGATAGAGTACTTCTACAATTCTCAACAGTGTAGTTGAGAAAGCCAGTGTTTGATCACCAGTTTGAAAGTTTCTCACAGTTGCAAAACACCAAAGTGTACTAAGTCACCTTAAGTTTCAACCACGGTCATTACAAATGAGCACCCATGGAACGATTCTTTCTCCTCAGGAATCCCTCCCCTTCATCCCTCCATCAGGGGAGCTCGTCTTTCCATCCCCTGACTCGTCCTCTCCTCTGAATTCATATGACCTGTGGACATTCTGAACCCATAGTAGTGCTACAGTGCATGTTTGTGAATGTGATTAGTTTTTATTAAAAGCTACAAGAGTATTTTAATGGAGACTAATAAGTTAATGTGTTCCCTATAACTAGTGTGGGCTGAATTTATTTCTTCACTACTATACAGTGTAGGCTAATATATAAAATGCTGGTGACACTGGAATTTTAGGCTTTTCTGTGGTTGTGCGCCAGCTCTGCAACAGCCATTGTGAAGCTCTTGGGGGATCCAAACTCATTTCTTACTCCCTGGCCTTTGTGCATGTTGCTGCCCTGATGTTGAATGCCTCTGTGGCATCTCTGTGGTTATTTATTATTCTCACATTGGCATATTGATTATTACTTTGTTAGAAAGACTTATTTTTGTATCCTTGGTCCCCCAAGTACTTCTCCCCT
>RJWM01005038.1:69818-95884 GCA_004363535.1 Dasyprocta punctata | reverse complement strand
CATCCACATAAACATACTTATAAAATGTTCACTGACTTAGCAGACTTCCACAAAATCCTGGGAAATATCAGAAATTCAGAGTTAAATATAATTTAATGACAATTTGTCAGGAACCTGAGAATAAAAAAAAAACATGATTTCTAAATTCCATAGATTTACTGAATGACAAAGTCTGAACTAAATCTTGTATATTGCATGTCAGGATGTGTGTTTTTAGTAAAGTATGTTAAATTTTGCTGCTACTTTCTTAGTCTAAATCTGGTTCTTTTAACTTTAATATTTATTCTTTGATTTTACTTCAAGAATTAGATATTTTTCTAATTTCACTTAATTGTATATTACCTGTAAATTAATATATCATGTATTTTCAACAGTACATAACTTCTACAAAAACAAGGAACTATGAACATTTCTTTGCATGAAAAGTTACCTGTCTTTTCCCAGTCCTGAATAATTTGCCCAGAAATCTCTTGACAGAGTACAAGACCACCAACTCAGTGCATGCTGGCTTTATGGGTTGGGTTTACCTGGGGGAGACTGAAGCAATATGGTGTCACTCAGAGTCTGGCTTTCAAGAACTTTATGCTATAAAAGAATTTGTGTGTTTAACCAGGTTCAGTGTTACATTCAGAGTTAGCCTCTGTATATGCAGGCAAGAAAACAGGTTAGGGAGAGTAGATAAACCTTTAACAATTTAATATATGCTAAGAAGTAATTGGAAGTGCACTTTTATAGTGAACTAGATATGTGATAATGGAATATGTAAAATAATACCCTACAGCAAAATAGAAAGCTTTCAAATTTTTCCAAAAATTAAAAAGTGTAGTGTTTTATTTTGTTGAACTCTGTCTCTGTCTCTGTCTTTGTCTCTGTCTCTCTCTCACACACACACACATATTTTTTCACATGGAAAATATTAAAGCAGTGACAAGACACAGAACTTTGATTTGATTGTCTCATTAGACAAAACCTTTGATTCTGAACTTTCCATTTGGGGCTCATATTTTGCTTTTTGAGTTTAAATAGCTACCAAAAATAAATATCTTGTTCATGGGAGAAAAAAATCAGGTTATTTGTCTAAAACACGCTATCATTTTTTAAAAAATAACTAATAAAACTAAGCACATTCTATAAATTGTAGAGCTTATTAAAACGGGCAAGATAATATATATATTTACATTTGAAATATATTCTACATTTCAGAATGTCAGTGTAAAAATGATGGTCAATTTAGAAACTAACCAAAGCGAGCTCAAGGCTTAGAAGGAAACCGTTTTGCTTTCAGCTAAAATTAAACGCTTACAGTAGAGTCTTAAGAGCCTGAAGATTACGAGTATCTCTTTATCTATGGCTACTTTTCTGTGACTGTGACTCTCCAAGGATGAAACCATTTCTGTAAAGTCCTGTGACCTGAGTGTGTCCTTTATACACTGCCTTAGAAAAAGAATCATAAGGCAATTTCAAGTCCTTAGACACAAATGCTTGTTGAACTCAAAATGTCCTGATGTTAGTTATCAAGTAGAGTGTGAAAAGTGGTGTTAAATGAGGGATACTGGAGAAGCCATCTAACTAACCTGAGAAGAAATAGCGAAGGAGAGAGACACAGCAGGTGAACTGACCGGGGCAAATAGGCCTGACCTTTAGAACCAGATAGAGAGAGAGAGATCAAACACACAGAAATAATAGGCTGCATTAGAAAAAGCCTATTGGCCCATATTTAAAATGAAAACATAGATCAAGATTGCAGTCATTTCACAAAATAAATGTTTCTGGCTTAAAAGATACAGACACATCTCCTGTTTTCATTTTTGACCACTTATAACTTATTCACCTGGTGGTGTTAATGAATAAGTGATCAGATCATTACTACCACATCTGGTACATGTGTGCCAAAACTCAAGGAAAATCCATGCATGATGTGTTTAAAATGTTACCTTTTTAGTGTTTATTCTAAGAATTTGAGAGAACCTCATCATTGGGTATAAATTAATAAAAACAAAGAGCAAACTGTTTGCCCTAAAATAGTGTGGAAGAGATTGGCAAGGATATGATAGATAAACTGAAAGTTGTGGATGCCTTGAAGATTATGCCACTAGCTGGGAGTGATGGCACATGCCTTTAATCCAACCACTCAGCAGGTTAAGGTAGGAAGATCACTGTGAGTTTGAGACCAGCGTGGACTACAAAATGCATTCAAGGCCAGCCTGAACTGCATAGTGAGACCCTGTCTTAAAAAAATAGGACCAGGGATTTAGCTCAGTGGCCTAAGCACCTGCCTGGCAGGTGCAATGTTGTGAATTCGATCCCTGGTACCAAAATAAAATAAATAAATAAATAAGATTATGCCACTAAGGAACAAGAAGGAAATAACTGAAAAAAAAAAAGAAGGGAGGAAAGGGAAATTCTATAAACATTAAAGGGAAAGAACAATACCACCAGTGAATCAGTCTTAAAACTGGATATAAGAAGGGAGTTATATAGTATCATTATTTACATCTGAATTCAAATGAAAAACTATCAATATTTTGCCTGTTAGGATAAAATGATACTAAAGGTAGTATTTTCTTTGTGTCTTTCTTTTTTCTTTTGATGTTAAAAGTTTAGTATTATAGGTAGCAAACAGATCACTTTGACTCATACTAAGACAATTATCTAGAAATATTTCATTTCTTTTTCTTATTCCTTTTTTTTTTTTTTTTTTTTTTTTTTTTTTTTTTTTTTTTTTTTTTTTTTTTTTTTTTTTTTTTTTTTTTTTTTTTTGTCTGGTACCACGGATGGAATTCACAACCTTGTGCCTGCCAGGCAGGTGCTTAGGCCACTGAGCTAAATCCCCAGCCCTATTTTTTGAGACAGGGTCTCACTATACAGTTCAGACTGGCCTTGAACTCACTTTGTAGCCCAAGCTGGTCTCAAACTCACAAGGATCCTCCTGCCTCAGCCTCCCAAGTGCTGGGATTAAAGGCATGCATCACCACACCAGGCTCTAGAAATATTTCATTTCTATTATAGAATATATTATTCTTATTTATGATGAATTAGTCAATAATAAAAACCAATATATTTTACTAATTTTTATGGTATATTACAATTGCATTTTGTTTTGCCTCATATAACACACTTACTTTCTCATGATTTTAAATTAAAATTCAAGGAAAACTTCTCTTATAAGCATACATATACAATTAAATCTTCTCTAGGTGATTAACAGTGAATCAGGATTTCACAATTTATTTTATTTTGATGCTAATTAAAAATAGTGACTTATATTTAGCACCTGAGTATGTCATGCTGTACACAATATCCCAGCGAAGATCTTGTAGTACCATGCTTTCTCAGTATCACAATTAGCAGGTTTTGAGTAGTCTTTACTGACAGGCAACATGTATAAAAACAATCAAAAGCTAGCACTTTAACTTTTCTGTAATGTCACATGGAAAACCTTACCTTGCCCACATACTGCGTGTCTGCACCTGTGTACTCTTCCAGCAGGAAGAACTGGTTCCACATCCAGCCCCGCTTGATGCGACGCAGCACCTTACCACCATTTTTGGTCAGACTCGTGATCTTTCCACTTGCTAAATGGCTGTTAGACTTTTCTTGAGATGCAATGGTGTCAGTGCTGTGTGATATGTAGATCCAAATGAATAATGATAGGCAATAATAAGTCCTCATTATCTGTGACTTCAGAAGAACGTCAAGTCCGATGTAACGTTTGCCTCACCTGAAAAGTTGGAAAAGAAATACGGTTTTATTAAACTGTGCTGTACCTCCACGTAACCTGTAAACCAAAAACTTATTTGGAACCTTAAATTTTATGTACATGTATAATGTAAATATGATTCTTTTCTGTATTACATCAGTGAACTATAATTAAAAACTCATATACCACATAGTTAGAGATTACACACATACAAGTGTGTGTTTAAAGAAACCTACAAATACATTTTGCAGTTTACTTTAAGATCAGTACATAAGTCACATAAATGTGAAAATATGCTTAAAACTATTTTCGAAAGAAACAAGCTTTACAATCAATACATCAATTATAATAAAGTGTTATAAAGCCCATAAAGCTAATAAATGCAGAATATTATTAGTACACACATGTATGAATGAACCCATACATTTTAAGAACACTGTGCTATTCCCACTACTTATCACTTTTGAAAGTGCATTTTCTAGATTCCAAAAGCACAGGAAACTAAAGCACAAATAGTCAAGTGGCACTCAACTATAAGCTTATTTTATGCAAAGCAGAGGAAAGAATCAACCAAATAAGGTGACAAACTACAGTGGGAAAAAGTATTTGAAACTGTACATCTTAAAAGGGGTTGATATTCAGAATACATAAGGGACTCCATATCTCACAAGCAAAAATGTGAATAATAATAACATGATTTTAAAAAGAGCAATAGACCTACATAGTCATTTTTATTTTTTTCCTCTAGATATGGAACTATTTTTAAAGAGAAAAAACCAATACAAACAATGACATATAATTTCATAACAATATAATAGGGAATTAACAATGGTTAATATGTTGCATATCATTATCTTCAAAGAAGTTGCTAAGGTTACAAGATATTGGCATACAAAATTGATCAAATAATAGAAGCACAAACAATTCTCTTCAATGAAATAAAAGATATTAATGGTATAATTATATGAAAAAATACTAAACATCACTAATCTTTAAAGAAATGCAAATCAAAAAGACAGTATCACCTCACTCTAATGAGAATGGCTATTATTAAAAATTCAAGGATGAAAAATGCTGGTGAAGTTGTGGAGAAAAAGAAACCCTTGATGAAAATAAAAGCAGTGGCCATTTGGGGACTGTGTGGGGAGAGAACTGGACCTCGTCAGGAGGTGATCCCTGCCTGGAAACCAGCGCCACGTTCAGGCTGCTGCCGCAGTGGGGACAGCCAGACTCAAGCCTCTCTCCATGAGTCAATGCCATTTGCAGACTGCAGAGGGAACGAACAAGGCCTCACCAGGAAGCAATCCTCACTGGGAAACCATATCATTTTCATTGTTTTGTTGGGTTGGGTTTTATTCCCTTTTGTTTTGTTTATGTTACATCTGAGAGCATGAGCAGCTATTTAAAAGACAGCAAGACATATTATGGTAGTCATTTTGGATTAACTATTGGCTTGTTTTGAAGTCCTTTATTGCATTCATTGTTTTGTTTTTATTGTTTCTATTCCATTCTGTTCTGTCGATTTTTACTATGTCCAAAGGTATCTGCAGCTATTTTGAAGATAACCAAAGGCATTATGGTAGCTATTGTTGATTTTGTAATGTTTTGAAGTCCTGTGTCACTTACACTGGTTTATTTTGATTGGTTTTAATCTGTTTTATTTCCCTGGGTTTTATCCTCTTTAAAATAAAAGAAAAAAAGAAAAGAAAAGAAAAGTGGTACAACAATGTGAAAAAATTATGTAGATTCCTAAGGAGTTAAAAGTAGAACTACTAAATGATGCCAAAATACCTCACCTGGGTGTCTATACCAAGAAATGGAATCAACGTGCGAAACAGTCATCTACAGTCTTCTACTCACAAAAGCCAGAAACAAGCAACCTAAGTTTCCAGGAACTGATGCAGGGAGAAAGAAAATGAGACGTATCTACAGTGGAGTAAAATCAGGAACTAAAAGAAATGAAATCCTATCATTCATAACAACAAGGATGAAACTGAGAAAAATTATTTTGTGAAGTGAAATAATCCAGTCATGAAAAGCCAAATACAACATGACCTCACTCATAACCAAAAACCTAAAAAGACTGAATTTATCAAAGTTAAGAATAGTATGGTGATTGCCCAAGACTGGGGAGAATAGACCCAGCAAAGAGCAGGAGAAAATTTCATCAGTGGTACTAAGTTACAATTATTTATGAGCCAGAAGTTCTGGTGTGTTACTGCACACTACGGAGACTAGATAATACTAATGTAATACACATTTTACAAAACCAGAAGCAAGGGGTTTGAAGGTTTCAACATAAAGAATTGATAAAAATTTGAGAAGACTGATATGTGCAGCATCGTTTAAGCATTACACAATGTAAACATATATCAAAACATTATATAGTATCAACATAAATATGTGTAATTTTCATCTATCTTTGTGTCAATTAAAAAAATAAAAAAAAAAAAAGAATCTTGGGGGTGGGGTTTTATTCCAGTGCCATAAGTACCTGCATGAAAGCACAAGTTGTGAGTTCAGTCTCCGGTACCAAAAAACAAAACAAAACAAAACAAAACAAAACCCTAGAATTAAGGGCTTGTATGCCAAAAAGACATTTATATTGTGTTTTTTTCACTCTCTTTATCACTCTGTCTCTGTCCTCTTTCTCCCAACTTACATTGTGCCTACTTTTTGTCACAAATTGAATAAGCCTCCTCAACCCAAAGGGACATATGGGTGATAATAGCATGTGCTGAGTTCAAAATTAATATCTTCAATCTCTAAAATCAAATCATTCTCTTTTCTAATTTGAATTTAAAATTCATGAGAATGGAGTCTGATTTATCTGTCTTAGACTAGATATCTGATGCTGGACCAAACAGTTATGGAGTCCTTCATTGGTTAAAAAAGCAGAAAGGTCAATCATGAGGATTCAATGGGCTTTCTTCATTCACTGATGGTGAGATACTTGAAATATTTGCTCTTCTCACTTCTTCCAATTACTCTACTTACAAAAGGAGAATAACTTGCTTCTGTGTCACAAGGTATTGTTTATAATTTCCTTCTGAACTTTTATCAGCTCAAAACCACAGTCATACCTATTTCAAGACCTTATATTATTTTTGCAACAACATATACATATGAAAGAACTGAGGCATGAGGAATGTAAGTAATTTGAAAATGGCATACAGATAATGGATGTTAGAACCAACTTGCAGACTCACAATCACAAAGTCATTTATTTTTTTACATCAGTTACCCCTTCAAAACAGTTAGCATAGTGGTAACCCACAGCTCCACATCATCATCATCATCATCATCATCATCATCATCATCATCAATTAATGCCTCTCTCCTATAGGTTTGGAGATATGTGTCTGGTAGAGCAGCATTGAAAATACTGATTGCCACATAATATTGCAGATGCTTGCTATGATGCAGAGTAATTGGCTTGTTTCAGCATAATTATGTAACCTAATTTCAATATATATTACTTAATATAACACTAATATATGAAGGCAAATGCTTTCTAAAATTTAAAAAAATTCAAAAATCTTATTATTTTCTGACTTTCACACATGATGGTAAGTGTCATGTATCCAGACTTTTCTGATTATGTATAATTCTATAAACAGTGAGACAGTTGGTACATTTGATCACAAACAATGTAAAACCCTGAAATAAACATAAGACTAAAATGAAAACTAGTATTTAGAAAACATGAAATGGGAAAGTAACATCCAGTGGGTAATAATTGAGAAAACGCCCTGTGTTGTGTAGATCAGTGATGGTACGGCAGAAAACGAACAGTCAACAAACTTCAAAAGACAGCCTTTATCTCACTTTGACAAAATAGAACAAATTTCTAGCTGACCACTCTGGTTACCATGGTTTCTTCCCACTGGAAGAATTCCTTTGGGTCATTGACCTTGCTGATCAAGACCTTGCAGGAAAATTCGGATAGTATTTTTCACTTCTATGGTATTTTCTAAAGTCGATGTTCTCTTCCTGTGGAATACAGATCTTTGAATAGAAAAATCTAGTTGAATTAGTTGGATTCAAGGATTATGCAGGGATGAGGCCTTCCTAAAATAGAGCAAGAAATTCACAATTAAGTTTTAGAGCAATGAAAAGCTATTAGAAGAATGTTGTGTAACACATTTAGAGAAGATCAATCTGGCTGACAACTCGAAAACAAGCTAGAGGTGAGGAAGGGATTTGCTTAAGGGAGAGATCAATGAACATCTGCTTCTCAAGTGCGGTAAGGGATGATGTTGGTTTGCTGGGTTTTAGATTTGGAGTGATACTGATGTTATATTAAAAATCCATCCTTTGGACCTTTAATAAGATCACACACACACGCACACATACACACACACTACTGTTTCGAATATTTTTGCTTTAATGGCCTACACCTGCAACAATCCTTTGACTACTGAAACCACTTTTCCCATATGCATGGGGAGACTAAAGTGTCTGCAAGTTTGCAAACATCTCCCACGGAATTCCTGAGCAGTAACTAACAGGTGCAGAAGTAGGAAAAGTCACACGCTATTTACATTATTTACATCCCATAAATCCCCTACAGAATAATACTAATGATGGAAATGTTACTTTCCTGTTTGGCCTCTTTTCCTCTCTGTCCTACTTTTTATTCCTTTCTTCTTCCTCTAGAACTGAGGATATGGATCATACGCTGGTTCCGCTCTTACATTTTAAAAGCACTTAAACTTTTTGTTTGTTTGTTTGTTTGTTTTTCAGGTTCACAGATAAGAAGAAATTCTGTCTCAGAAGAAATCAGAACTTTTTCTCATCCACATTTGATATACATGGCAATAGATGAAACATTGGACTAGAGAGTTGATGTTGTAATGAGCCAAGGTGTTTTGCACTTTGAGGAGGGAACGAATGCATTTGACACAAGGCAAACACGGGCTTGGGGTAAGCAGGAACAGAATATTATCCCCTTCCCCTCCTGCACAAACGGGCAATGGCATTAAGAGGTGAAATCCTTACGTGGTGGTTCAAATTGTATAAGGACATGAAGGTAGAGACTCTCAGGGTGAGGTTAGTACCCTTAGATGGACATTGGGGGGCTTGAGCACTTTTTCTACTCTCAATTATGTGACAGTTCAATAAGGAAACTGCAGCCTGAAAGCCAGGAAGAGGGTCCTCATTAACCACCAGAACTGCTTGCTGATGCTTTTGCTGATACTTTTCAGAGGCCAGAAAGGTCAGCAATAAATGCTTGTGTTTAGGCCACTCCATCTTCTGTACCTTGTTATGGACATCAGAAGTGCCTAAGACAGAGTGACGTTACTCCATACACCCCCACAGAAAGACCTCCTTTACAGACTTTTAAATCTTATATAAATCACCGTCTTTTCCTTCACTCACACTCCTGGATCAACTTTCCCGCATCACTCACAGATACTTCCTTCTCATATGTTTCAGTTTTTATCACATCATGTTTTTATTTTTAAGACTGTAACCTTTTGAAAAATAATTTATTCTTTTTCTCAATCCCTATTTCTTGCTGTCATTATGTGTCATTCACATAATTTAGTAAAACCTTTTTATATCTTTCAATTAGTGGATGATAAGCTCATTGAATATTTTCCCTGGTTTAATGTAAAGTGTGTTGTGAAATATTTTATATATCACTATGCCCTGCACAAAATAGCTATTGACACATAGTTGACACTTAAGTATTTATACGCTTGGTTAATTGATTAATAATTAATAGTGATGTAACCCATTTTGAGTGTGTCAGATTGACTTCATATTCTGTTGCAAATACAGGGTAATAGTTAAATGGAAAGAGTGGACTTGGAAGGAAATATCTCATTTGAAAGAATTTAAAGATCTTTTTTTTCCTCTCTCTAATAAATGAAAAAAATCTAAAGTGATGCAAAGTCACAAAAATTTGTGGAAAACTGGATTAAACATAACTTTACAATGTGATTGGTACAATATATAAAATGTTTGTATAAACTCCATAGGACTTTGATTAATTATCTTTATTTTCCTCGTAATTGTGCATGTATTTGTTTCACATTTAGGAAACGTTAGTGCAATCCTCTCGTGGCCAATTTAGCACCTGTATGTTCTTCAGCTCTTTAGATAAAAGTGCACATTTTAAATGTTTTTCTGCTGCGTTTGATTTTAAAATAGTAGCAACTTTTATCCCATGAGGTTTATTAAAAATTCTTCATATCCTGTATTCATTCATTGGAAACAAACTGATTACTAAAATTTCTATGCTTAGTTATCTCAGCCTTAAATGGTTTGCATTTTAATGACATTGTGTTGAATAAATAAATACAATCAGATGCATTATAAAGTGCAATATTTTAAATCTGATTTTGCTTTCATTTTTTAATCAGAGAATTCACTTGAATACTGTTAAACTAAAAAGCAAAAAATATGTCATTTTTATTCCCTTGTTTCTCTCATTAAATCTGTTGCATTTGAGAAAAATATGTTGGTTATTTATGAATCAAAAATATCCATTATTGTAATTAATTAGAAGGCTTGGTATATAAAATAGATATTTGAAGTTATCTTGTTTCTTCCCTCTTCTATATATACACAATTGTGCAATTTAAATTCACATATAGTATTTTACTCCTATTTTTCAAGTAAGTCTTTAAAAGGAAAAATGTATCTGTGACACAAATGTATGTGATTCATTTTATTATCTTTTTATTATAATATTTGTAATCAATATTAGGCTTCCATGTACATTAACTATTGATTTTTTTAAATGAGATGCATAGTTTAAATCCTTTTGCACCTTATGCATCTGAGTTTTAGAGAGATGAGGTGATCCATTTCTCCACACCCAGTGCTTTTGTGGCTTTGAAAGGTCATACATATATTGAGTCTTTGTTTCCTATAATATTTCCAACTCTCTATTTTGCTTCTTATATCAATTTTAGAGACAAATATGACCACTTAGGCAAATAATACATTTATAAAGAACATATTCTACCAGTATAAGTGATGTAAAAGTATAGATCCTATAAAATCAATATTTTCAGATATATATGCCTTATAACTATTTTTCATAGTAGTTGATTATTGCTGCACTTATTATACAACTAAGTATTTAAGTCTTTGATCATCAGTTCATGGTATTAGTTATACACAAGTTTAAGGTTTCTAAGACATAATTTAAGTTAAGATATGCTGCAACTGGGGACTTTGTGGGTCTTCATCATTTTTCCATTGCTGGGACACAATACCAGACAGTAACAACATAATAAAGAGGTATATTTTGGTTTACATCTCAGTCTACAGTCACCTGGCTTCAAGGCAGAAATAGGATGGCAGAGAGACACAACAAAGGAAAAGGTGTTCATTCCTTGGCAGCCAGAAAACATGGAGAGAAGGGAGGCGCCAGGAAGTAGGAGGTCCTTCCAGGTCAAACCTGCAATATGACCTGTCTCTAACAGGTCCAGCCTGCGAACAGCCAGTCAGTTGTTGTTCTGAGTACTAATCCACGAGCGAATAACCACAGGGATCCAGTCACCTTTGAAGCACTTTAGGCTTTTGAAGGACAATTTAGATTTAAGTAATAACACTATTGCTTTATTGAAAACAGTGATATAAAATTAGCTCAAGGAAAGCAAAATTGAATCGAAGAAATGTGAGATCATTTCACATGAGCAAAATTTGTGAGACATAACCACTAACTTCTGGTTTAAAAAAATCTACCTTTAAATGCTACCTACAAAACATGCAGTATAAATTAGACTTTTCAACATCATATTAAAATAATAATAACATATATTACAGAGTATATGCAAATGTGTAGAATACAAAGTGTGATAGATTATAAAAAATGAAAGTAACTGCTGACCAAATCTGATAAAAGAGCATTATATATAATAATGGTGTGAGATTAGGAAAATAAATGGTGTGCAATAACTTTTAATAACGTATGAAAAAATCACATCCACTTTAAAGTAAGGAATATAGACATTCAACTTTACTCAGGTATTTGTATCCTGAAAGGAGATCTAGGAAATAAAACATCATATTAGACTTTCTAGTACAAAGAGGTGATTTTGAGGCTGCTGATATCATATTAAACTGACTAAATTAATGAAGTGCTAGAAAATAAAGCACACGGAAAAAACATTTAAGGGGGCGTCGAATTGCATATATTTTAATTTGGAGATAGAGCTTTTGAGTAAATAATTTCAGTAGGTGCTAGAGATGATAAACAACTTTCAGGAGAACAATATGGCTCTATTTATGATATGTTTGAGAATGTTACCTAACAATATATTATTGGCTTGGAGTCAAGTAGAACATTGAGTCTTGACAAACAAATGCTGATATTTTTTGTTATTGTGCTCTTGAATACAAGAAAATGGAAAGAAAAAGACTTAAAAGTTAGCAGGACAAAAATGCTGTGTGTACCTTTAAGCTGGACTGCAGTAAAGCCAAAGGGAATATACATCCAGCAGGGCAAAGGCAAGTCAATGGAGAAAAGTTATTTTCTCAATAAATGGTACAGCACTACTGAACATAAAAATGAATCTAACTATAATTTTGTACTTTTTACAAATATTAACTAAAACTGACTGTCAGAAGTAAATGTAAAATTTACAACTATTCAATTTTTAAAGGAGATGCAGGAGAATATCTCAATGACCCTGTGTTTGACAAGTTTTAGATATAACCACAAGTACGATCCATGAAAAACTTGATAAGATAGTATTCATTAAAATTATACTTTTCTGTTAAGAGAATGAAGCATAATTGTAGAAAATATTTGCATGCCAAGAGAAGGTCATTTTTTTAAAAATTTACAAAAAGCTAGAATTCAATAATAATAAAAAAAGAGAAGTGACAAAATTCTGAAAATATACCTCTTAAAAATACAGAAGACAAATTAACATAAAATGAATGTGCAAAGTCATTGGTAATTAATGAATGCAAATTAAAATAAAATGTTGCTGCAGTGACATTAAAATGGTTAAAACTCAAAAACTGAGAACTGCAAATATTAGTATTGGATATAAAAATAACAGGAATTTAGCCGGGTGTAGTGGCACACCTCTTTAATCCCAGCACTGGGGAGGCTGAGGCAGGAGGATCTTGTGAGTTCTAGACCAGCCTAGGCTACACAGTGAGTTCAAGGCCAGCCTGAGCTGCATAGTGAGAGCTTGTTTCAAAAAATAGGACAGGGGATTTAGCTCAGTGGAGTAAGTGCCTGCCTGGCAAGTGCGAGGTTGTGAGTTTGATCAGATACAAAACAAACAAACAAACAAACAAAAACAGGAATTCTTAACTGCTAGAGAGAATCTGGAATTGAATAGACCCTTTTGAAACTGTTAAGAATTTTCTGCTTTTGTTTATGTTTCTTAATGCAGCTATACATAGTTTTACCATTTAAAGGAGTCATGCTTCTAGGTCTAAACACAATGATTAAAAAATAATATGTAAACATCATATTGTCTCCCTAGTGTAAAAAACTCAAAGAGTAAATAAGATCCAAAATGTACAATAGATAGTGTGATGAAAGTGAAAGGGGAAGAAACCGCGCAAAAGAAAAGAACGACTCTGGCAGGGGTTAAACTCAGCGGCACAAGCATCTGCCTAGCAAGTGTGAGATTGAAAAAAAAAAAGGAAGTGGCATGGAGGAAAGGAGGAAAGAAAGGAGGGAAAAGAATAGGTAGATATATATGTTATATAGAATAATTATACTACTAATCTCTATTAGTTCATCAAAAAGAATGTGTTTACATCATTTGATCAATTTTCCCTGTCTATATCTTGTAATCCGAGCAACTACTTTGAAGATAACAATACACGGTATATTAACCACTATTGATCTCCTATTATCTTACTTTGAAATTCCATAATATCATTTTTATTAACTTTTTAAAATAAAAATTAATTTTCACATGGAAACCAGTACAATGATGTTTACATAACCTTTATTCTTGATCTCTAAAATTATTTTTATTTGTTTGTTTTGTGGCACCGGAGATTGAACTCACAATCTCATGCCTGCCAGGCAGGCATTTAAGCCACTGAGCCAAACTCCCAGCCCTTAAAATTATTTTTAAACGATGTGTTATTAATGCCATTTAAAAGATGACTAGAAACATAACTGCATACCTTGGTTCATAAATGCTTTGGTTTGTAAAAAATTCAGTTCTCAAACAAAAGCATTCAGTAAAATTTTTCATCTGTTCACAAACCGTAAACTCCACATCAACTAACGAACACAATTGTGGTCATATTCCCCAAAAATCATAAAACAAATTAAGTTAGTGAACTGAAGCATTTGTATCTGTATCTCTGTTGCTCTATCTCTATCTCTATATCTCTGTCTCTTATCTAGCTATGGAGTAATATTACTAATAAAAAGAAAAAGAAGTAAGTCTACTGATTCAGTTATCTTTGGAAATGAGTGGAGTTTCTATGGTCAAATTGAAAAGGAATTTCATATATACAAGATACTGTAGATAAGAAAGTATTTTGTGCAAGATATGAGTCGATAATCCTCATGCTTCTGTATTCATATCCCAAAACTGAAAGATTAGTTTGATAGATTACATAATGCTGGAGCCAGTTTTCTCAATCTTGTAGGAAATTATAGCTAACAGAAGGAATCTAGCATGAATCCTGAGTTAGCGAGTAACAGCTGGAGACATCAATATTAGTTTATGTACTTCAAATATATATAATTACAAATTAAAATTTTCTAATAAATATGATTTATATATATATGTGTGTGTGTGTGTGTGTGTGTATTCTTTGCTTTATCAACAGGAATACTGTCAACCTATCAAATAACAGTCAGCTACAGTAACCCGCAGCTTGGTTTCCAAAAACATAAAGCAGTAGTCTCGGGGAGAAACAGTTGATTCTAGCAGTAGACCAGGAAGCATGCAGGATAAACCTGAAGCATTTTACAATGCCAAAATTTTAAAATATGCTAAAATTCTTTCTCTTTCTGTCTCTCTCTCTCTCTCACTCACACAAATATACCCACACAATCATTACATTAATGGAGGACATGTTAAAAGAAAAAGAAGTAAGCCTACTGATTCAGTTATCTTTGGAAATGAGTGGAGTTTCTATGGTCAAATTGAAAAGGAATTTCATATATACAAGATACTGTAGATAAGAAACTATTTTGTGCCAGGTATGAGTCGATAATCCTCATATATAGGTTTATGGAATCCCTTTTAGACAAAGCTGAAACAATTTGAGAAACACAATAAATATTGTGTTGCAGTAAAATAAATATCCATGGTTTTATAATGATATAAATTATTGAATAAACAAATAGGGAACTCTACAACAGATACAAGAAACATAAGCTAAAAATATTTCCAAATAATTTATGTAGATATTGTGACCTCACAACAAAAAATAAAAAATAGAAAAATCCACTTCCTAAATATAGGATACACTTAATAATTTCCTTCCAAAGATAGATTGGATATTGGAAGAAATAAGACATATTGAAATTTCCATTGTGGAAACCAACCACACAGAAATTCAAACAGATGACTGAGGTCATGCCAACAGTTTTAAAACAAGGGTAGCAAGGACCCTTGATGTATACTGAAAAAACACTTTACCTCTCTGGCCTTCCTCCACAAGCAAAACAGTTCTGTCTAGTCAGAGAATGATGGATAAACTCTAATGGATGAGCATCCTACAAAGTTTCTGGCCAGTACTCTTCAGCAGGTAAGGTCACCAAAAATAGGATAGGTCTGAGTAACTGCTTTATCAACAAAAGTGTTAGGATATCTGGCCACCAAATGAAATATGGTACCTGGGATGGAATCCTGGATACAAAATATATATTAGTATGAACTAAAAAAGTTTGAATAAGTATATGTTTAACACTAATATAGCAGTATTGGATGCTAATATATATATATATATATATATATATATATATATATATAAAGTGTCCTATTAATGCAAAATGCAAAATGCAAACAATAGGCCCACCAAGGTGACAGGTTTTGGAGCATTACACCCAGTCTCATCAGTTTTCTGTGAATGTAAAAAGAATTCAAATTCTAGCAAAGTTTCTTAAGAAATCAGTTACTTGAAAGAGAGGTTTAGATATAAGCATTTTTATATCATTATTTATTATGAAGTCTGCTAAGTATTTCACTTCTTTCTGCAGATGGACTCTAAATTCTTTGCTCTGCTTGGTGCTTCAGGAGCTAATTCTCCAAGAACGGAGTCCATGGGCTCCCTAGGCCTGGGTTTACTCCTGCAGGAAGCATGGGCAGGAGAACAAAGGTAGCAGCAGAGGGCAGCCTGCTTTCCTCCAGGTGGCTCCTCTGAGAAAGCCTTGGCTGCCTTTCTAGGTAAGTAAATCCAGGCTGCTTTCAGATGCCACCCAACTACCACAGCAGCACACTTTCTCCTAAGCAGTAAGTGCACGCCTGTGTCTTTTTAGACTCAGAATGGCTAGCAAGTTCCTGCTGTTGAGAACATTTGTGATGGTGCCATCTCTAGTCATTTCCTTGGCCATATAGATACCCTCTATTAAACCCTGCCTAAACATCGCAATTGTGCAGCGCATCTGTTTTCTGAACGTTTCTTGATGAAAATTCTGGGGGAAAACCGAAAATTAAATAAGCATCTAAATTGGAAGAGTGAATACATCATGGCAAGAATATGAAATATTTTATCATACTAGGAAATCACTAAGAGATTTATCTCTCTATCTGTCTATGAATTGGCTACTCATTTTCAAGGAATTTTTCTAAACAGACACAACATCAGACTTGTGGGCAGCTTATATTCACAAAATAATCTATGTACATAAGAAGAGTTTATGACACATCTCTGAAAAAATTATTAATATTAGAAGTCATTTAGTGAGTAATATCTAATCTACTGAGAAAATGAAAGAAAAAATTAAATTTGCATGCCAAAAGTGTAATCAGTGCAGAAAGCTATAAATGAATTTTCAGTCTGTGGTTTCATGTCAGTTTTCGGCATCAGTAACGAACATCAGCGTCTGTCAGATACAAGTTAATGAGTATCTCAGATGAGTCAGTCTACACTAAGTAATGCTCATTTAGGAAAAGAGTCAGTGTTAAAAATTGGCCCCATTTAACTCTATTGCATTTGACAGAAGTTCTCTGCTGAGTTCGCTGCAGACAGCAATAGCGCAAGCTGGGGAGAATGGGAATAGGTCCGAGTGGAGATTCTTTGTAACAGCACTAGGGAGAGAAAGGGAAGTTACATAACCATAGAATAGCAAATTAAGAAATAAATACACAAGAATTTATAACAATTTCCATAATACAGATACAGATCATAAGCAATATGTTAATCAAATATTCAAGAGATTATTAAGAATTTATAAGAGGAATTTCAACTTTTTTGTTTTGATGAAACTTTTTGTCAGATGTTGATAAAATGTTTTACAATACAAATTAAGATATAAGACATACAGTACATAAGAAACACTTTTATTAAAATGTAGCTATGCAAATATTTTCATTGTTGTGGTAAATAATACATGTACTTTTTAATAAAATGCAGTAAATAACAAGATGCAGCTGCAGATCCAATTTTTGTCATAATTTACAAGAAGTAATGAATATGCAAGTTGTTTAGTATGATATTTAATGTCTGCTGGTGATAAAGTCTTAGATACTTCTAATGCTGTTGATAGAAACTCGCAATCATAATTGGGGTACATGCTAAATTTCACTTACAGACCAACAGAAATATTTATGGAGCATTTTTCACTTTAAAATCATAGTTTCCAAAAATATTTACAAAAACTTTCAGAATATTAATGAATGCACATTTTGACATTTATGCACTTTTACATTATGTAGGTACAGAACAGAAGAATAGAATGAATAGTAAACCTTGAGTGATGGGATATGAGATAGTATCTGTGCTTGTCACACTCTTAATGAGCTTCCATTATATCTACAATAAGAGTCATAACCTCACCTTATAAGGAGATAAAATGATTGCACAAAAATGTGTACAGAAAGGATATGTAATACAGTGGATCCATAATATATAATTATAGTCATCTTTTTTCTTCAAACTGGTACCACTGATTGGATGGTAATAGAGTTAAGTTCTGCCACAGGGTGATAAACTATTGTTTAATTACCAGGTTTTAATAAATAAAATTTCAGCATCATTATAAACTGTTTCATTAACTCTTTTAAAGGCATGACACATTCATCCTAGTTTACAGTAAGTGTTAATATGATCATGGAGTAGATGCTGTGCTGATCTGGGCAAATTGCATTTATGAAGCCAATTCCAAACTCAAGTACTCCAAATATTACAGCTCAATGTTTGGAATACCATTTCAAAAAAATCCATGCATTCCAAATTCACAATTTGCCTTCACTCTTACAAGACTTCTAATCAGAATTTGGTGCACATTAATTCTACTAGTTTTTTATTGAGTAAATCAATTACTTTGTCTAATTCCAAACATACTGGTCAAAAGTACCTTTCTTTTTCCTACGAATGACCCAAGTATAGCCTTCTCTGCACCTAGAGACCAAAATGTTTGGTGAAATAAATTAGACACACACTTAAATATGGCATAATTTCTCTTATATGAAAACCCTTGAATATAAATAAATTAAAGCATATAATAAAAAAGATATATATAAAAAAAGATAGGTTGATCATTTGTAAAATGGAAAAGAAAAGGGGGATAAAAAATTAAGATGTGTTATGTACACAAATCAACTCCTCAAGATGAATGTAATCATTATGTATGGCAAATGTACTAATAAAAAGAAATAAGTACCTTCCTGCTGTGACCTCAAATACTAGAACTTAGTTGGTAAATAAGACTGCTGACCCTACAACTCAACCCCTGTTTACTAAAGGAGGTTGATTTTTCATTGTCGTGAAATGTTTTCTAGCACTGTGACTCCTAAATTACGTGTAGGCTTGCAGTCAGTGTGAGCGCAGGGATTTGGTAGTTTGCACATTGTGTCAATGCAAGCTTGGCAGGGAGGCAGTGAGCAATGTGTAACGAGCAGTAGCTTTTATAGAGGGAGCCTTCACGACCAAAAGATTTATGAGTTAAGTAATACTGTAGCTGTTCTCCCCGTAATGAAAGAGTTGACATACAGTAGACATAAACCCACACAATATGTAAGACAAACAGGAAACAGAAGGGAAGTGACAGAAAGCATTTTCTTGTATTATTTAAATTTAATTTTAAGTGATACATGAAAACTTGTTTCTTTGGTAAGAAGTATTTCTTGGGTAAGATCTGATATTATAATATATGTACATATTGTATTAATTTTATATTATGTTAAACATAGCTATCACTTCAAACTTGCATCCTGCTTATGGTGATGATTTTCAAAATCCTTTGTTCTAGATATTTAAAAATATAGTACACTGTCAGTATCTGTTGTGCAGTAGCACAGAAAAACTTCTGTTTCCTATCGCAATATAACTGAACATCCATTCATCAACCTTTCCATATACTTCTTGTTACCCTGGTAATTTTGAAAATTTGCTGCATCTCCTATTAACAGCAGCAGTTGTGAATTAGGCTGGAAGAAGAAATAATTCTTTGAACTGGGCATGACGGTGCATACCTGTAATCTCAGTGCTTGGGAGGCTGAGGCAGGAGGATAACCATGAGTTCAAGGCCAGCCTGGGCTACCATAGTGAGTTCAAGGTGACCTTGAACTACATAGCAAAATCCTATCTCAAAAAGAAAGATAGAAAGAAAGAAAGAAAGAAAGAAAGAAAGAAAGATAGATAGATAGATAGATTTTAAAATTTCATCTCCTGAGAAAGGCTCCCCTGTTTGCAATTGTGTTTATTTTGGAAATCTTTCATTTTTCAGAATTTTTTTATTCTCAATAACCTCATTCATTAGACCTGCAGAAAACAGAAAATAGTGTGCCCATCCTCTTTGAGATATGGACCGATGTTCAGGCAGTTTATTAGCTGTGGAAATTGATGCATCAGTGAGTTTAACCACATTGAAATTCATACATATTTTTATTTGGTCTCGTGATTTCTTTGGCAAGAAAACTCTCTTGAAACTGAACAGCTTCCTTTTGACTTCAATTAATTTCATGTCTGAAGAGTTATACGCGGAGACAGCAACACTTTAAGCACACTTCTAAGACTGTCTATATTTTTTAGTGCTACTCCTAAGGCCTTGTCGTGTCTACTTAATTATGGGTCTCTTTGGCTCATTGAACTTTATTGAGTGAGCCATAGCTTCAACATGAGAGATTTCGCACAAATTAACAGAATTTACTGTGAACTGAACCCTTAACATGGTCCTTAATCATGCTTCCGTGATAAAGTATGAAGCTTAAAATTCGGTGTAACTGCCATTCTTTTTAATAAAAGTTTAATCTATTTTCACAAAAGCATATTCATTTTATTTTATTGTGGTTAAAAAAGTCACACGTAAGATAAGATCTATCCTCAATAATTATGAAGTGCATGTTAGATCTGTGTTAACCGTAAGGAAAATGTTGACAGCAAGTCTCTGGAGCATTTTTATCTTGTATTACTGAGAATTTATATCCCTGAACAGCGCTCATACACTTGCCTGGCCTCCACTATTCCCTCAGGGCCACTATTCTACTTTTATGAATTTGATTACTTTAGATATTCCATATGAGTGGAAGCATGCAGTATTTGTCCTGCTCATGAGTGAAATATGCAGTTACACACAAAAGTTTCCTTATTTCTGTCTCTTAACAAGATTGTCAAAAATGGTGCTTCATTCCCCTACCCTGTCAGTCCCTCGTGAATGCTTCTTCCACACCCACTTCCATTCCAGCCGGCGTCCAGCAAAGGTCTCTGAACTGATCGGTTTGCCATTGCACTTTTAAACACAACTACAGCGACAAACCCAACTTAGCAATATTCTGCCTTCCGACATTTCCACCTTGTGCTACAAATTCATTAAACCCAGGGTCTGCCTTACAAATTCTCACAAGGTACAGTTTTGAAAATTATTGCACCCTTGCATTAAGCGAATTTCCAACTTTTTGAGATTCTGACTCAGATGAGGCTTTCTCCTTAGTCAGACAGCCAGGCTTTAAGCAGCTGTTACAAATTTTACAATTTTTTGTGAAGATGACATACATTTCTGGTAAATATTTCTGAACTAATCACAGTAGGCTATTATGCTGTGGTAACACAGACTCAGAATTACAGTGATTTAAAAGCAAATTTTATTCTTGTTCAGTCTGTGGGAACATCACGAGCCCGCTAGGAAACTGTAACAAACTTTATTAACATGAATTCATCACCTTTCTCACATGATTCTCAAGAGAAGAGAGGGAATCTAGAGAGGTTCACTGTCCTTAGGCCTCCCCCAGAGGTGAGACCACCAGTTACACTCAAAAGGGAAAGAGAATCTAATGTCTGTTTGCAAAATCAGAGAAGGGGAAGATGTATAATCGAGTATTATAAAAGGTATTTTTTGATGTGTTTATTTACTTATTTATTCTTGTGGCTCTGAGGTTCAAACTTTGGACCTGGAACATGCTAAGCAATCACTTCAGCACTGAACTATGCCCCTTATGACGTGTTTAGGTAAGATAAGCTAGAAATATTTGGTCAACATTTCTAAAGGTTACTTCAAGAATGTATGATAATTCTTGTGGGTTGGGTTATGTACCTCAAAAGGATATATGTCAGTCTCATATCCTGGGCCCAGTGAATTTACCTTACTTGTAAATAAGGTTTTTGAAAATGTAATCATGTTAAGATGAAATCAATCTGAAGTCAAGTGGGCCATAATCAAATATTATGTTGTCCTTAAAAGAAGAAACAAAGATACACACGGGTCCAGAGGGGAAACAGTCACAATAATGAGACAGAGACTGTGCCACAAGCCGAACTACCACCAGCTAGAAAAGACAAAGAACTGAACTGCACCACAATCTTTGAAAAGGGTATAAAGTTCTGTCAATGCTTTAATTTCAGACTTTTGGTCTCCAGTATGGATAGAGAACACATTTCTTTTGTATAAAACTATCCAGTTTGTCACATTTTGTTACAGGGGTAATTCTATGTAACTGTTCATTATCCATTTAGAACATTCCTAGCATTCAGACTAGGACTGAGAGAAAAGTCAGAGACACTTCCTCTATGTTGCTGTAGCACTGAATCCATCATACTGAGGATGAAGCTAATAAAAAGATGTAGCATTTGGCATTGTTACAGAAAGTACTATTATTTATTAAATGTATAATTTTTGTCACAATACTAATCTTTTTATCTGCCTCAAGTTCTTATGTTTTTCCCTAATATGTCAAATGGACTTAGTTACAACAATGTGACTCATGGGACTATGGGTAAATCTCTTAGAAAGTCTAAAAACATACTAGATTAGATATTTTTTAATTATTATGGTTCTATTTTCTAAAAAATGACACCAATCTATATATTGCAATATATTTATTGCATCACAGAGGACAATCTCAAAAATACATGTGGAAAGACAAATGACTTCAAGACAAAATACACTTATTTACTATGTTGGATTACATATAGAATAGTCACTTTTAGAATTTAAACAGGAACTATAACATAAAATGTAAAAGAACTATATGAGGTAACTTTTATATCATTGAAACGTATTCATAACTACATTATAAATATTTTATTCAACATTTTATCTAAGAAAGATTATTTATCACATTTAAAAGAAATATATATACATTTTTGTCCTGTTCTCCAGTTTCTGTGAATGAAAATATCAGAAAAATTTCATTTGAATTCTTGAGCTACACTGTGAAATAAGCTCTGTAAGATCAACAGTAAAGGTTTTTTTGGTACCAATGTCAATTTAAATGTTACCATAGCAATTACCATGGTAATATTTTCAATTAGTGCTACATAGTCCCCAGCATAAGATGATTCTAGTGTATCATTTAGCAACGTTGTAATGGGTCTAAAGATTATTTAAATGCACCAGCCAAATAAAATCTAAACAGACCAAAATATTCATAAGTTTCAAACCTTTAATACCCTAATTAAAATTTGAAGGTATTTTCATGTAAAAATAAATTTACATATTTACTTTTGCAAATTCCTATTAAGACACAGTAAATTTACAAGCAAAATTTCCTAAGTGTCTTGATGGTAAACACTAATATTAAAAATTCAGTTTTTGTTCTAGTTGGAAAGTTTATTTACAAATGAACAAAGTCCCATATACTGTATGAAATATTATTATTAAAATCTGTAGGAGGGCAAAATAAAAAGGGAGATAATAATGACTAATAGCCATTTATTATTGTTATAACTAGCATGTATTAAGCACAAGCCAGGAACTATTCTAAGTACCTCACAGTTTGTGGTAATCATTTGTTTGTTAAAATAATTAATTGTGGGGCCATTAAATCGAGGCAACTCGGTCACCCTAGGTTCCCATGTGAGTAAAGCAAAACTCAGCTCAATGTAAATAAGTGGATTCTATGGAGGGAAACAAGGTTAATCATCCAAACACTGTCAATTAATGTTTACTAAGAAGTTTAAGTCTACAGTTCTACTTTAATCAATCAAATTATTTTCTTTCCCACACTTTCAGAACAGTTTTAAAAAGTTAACTTCTTGTATCCTTTTGGTGGAGACTAATTGCTTGTAGCCTGCTGGTTCCTGATCCATAAATTACTGCATATTCAAATGAACTCTTGATTTTTAATGTGCCTATATTTTTGCAAATTCTTTTTTATTTTACCTGAAATATACAAAAAATTTTCATCCTGATATACATTACCCTGTAAGGTTTTGTTACATGTATTCATTGTCTAATATTCAAATTAAACAAATCTGTCTCCTCAATATTTATTATTTTTTCTCTTCAACCCTATGTGTCACTTTTTCCAGCCTATGCAATTATGCTTCAAGAAAATTTTGATGTCATATGCGGCTATCTTAGTGCATTGCTTATTGCCATTGTAAAAATATTTGAGACTGTAAACTTCATAAAGAAAACACTGGCTTCTATAACGCCCTAATGGCAAAGATATAAAAATGGTGGAGGCAAATGTGGAGGAAATCACATGGAAAGAGGACCAGAGGGAATCGGTGAACAGGTTTGCACCCTTTATAACAACCCAGTTTCACAAAACTAACCATGGTTCTGTGAAAACTCCATTAATATCAAGAGTTATTTATTTCTGATGATCTCATTAGCTCCCATTATTCCCACCTCTTAAAGGTTCTACTGTCTCCTAACATATGGCACTTGACAGTGACCTTTCAGTGCTGGAAACTTTATCAGACACCCTCAGATCACAGGGGTGTCCAATTGGTCACAGAAGTTTGAGTAGATGCCCTATGTTAATTCTGGAAAGAGGATTCATGAACTTATGCATTACCTTGCTACTGTCTTCTCTCTGCTCTTCTAGGAAGTTTCCCAGGCTAGCTCCCAAAATGAAAAAACAAGGACCACTCCTACTCTTACCACCAGTCCTATGACAGTAAATGTTGTGAGGGAAAAATTTACATTGTTTGTGTTAAATTCATCAAGATTTCAAGACTCTGGATTACTGCTGCAAATGTAGTTCTTTATTCATGACATATATCAGAAATCTTATAGTGTTCTCAAAATCCATTAATGAAGGTGCTATCAGTCCCATTTTAATCATGTACATAAAAAGTGAAAGTTCAGATCAGATAGACATACTTCTCAAGCTAAAACATCTTTAAGGTGCTAAAGGCGAATACAAAAACCAGTTTGAAAAGTGATAACTGTTATTGAGGCAGCAACTAAGATATAGTCTTATGCTTTCCCTTCACAGACACAGAAGTCAGATGAACTCCCTTAATAACTGTGATTCAGCAAGAAAAAGGCAAGGTCATTTGGCACCTCAGAGAGGTTATCGCTCTCCTGGTTATTGTGGCATTGTTAATTTCAGAATTCCCCAGCCTACTAAATAGAAAAGAATCTACATCAACCACATTCTCCTTTGTTTATAGATAATAATCAAGCATTGATAATTGATGTTTAAAGCACTCGTTAAATGTGCCTAGCACATATTAATATTCTAGTATTCCCATTTTAACCTATCTGACCAAATATCTCATATAGTGTTTCTTTATAAGGGGTAGGATGTCTCACTTCTAGAAATAAAAAAAGTCCATGTGAGTTTGGGTTCTGGTGATCTTGAATACTGGGCATTTTCTCCATGGCAATCGATATTCACAGTGATGCTGTGTGTCTCTGGTACTCACAAAGTAATCACTATGCTGCAGTTCAAATAAGTTAATATAATTGCTGAGAATTAATATTATTGTAAGAGTTTAGAAATATTTGCAACTATGTCTATGATGAATAAGATAAAAAAACAAAGAATCTCATTAAAATATCATTCAAAGATGGTGTAGTATAATTGGCATTTATACAATTTATTTGGAATATGCATGCAAAATATATAATTTGTTAAGAAAATATATCAATATAGATAAAAATACAGATTTATAAGAAAAGTTATTAAGGAATATATTTGCAGAGGGCTGAACCAATTATACTCCCAATTCATGGGCTGTACTTATTGTTGTTTCATACAAAGACCTTTTCTTGTTTCCCTCTTTTATTTTTATGCCCATCTGCCACTCTCAGGCAACCAACTCCCTTAAGGGTTTTTCAATAAAAAGGAGCCTGTGAATCTAATGTGTTTTATAATAAAAATTAATTATCCTTATAATATCCCAAGAGGTTAGTACAGAATTATGATCCAGTTTTGTAGAAGGAATAACGGACCAAGAGTTGAAGAGAATCCACATGCTTGGTGCATGCTTTTAAGTCTAGGATGTGATGGAACACAAGATACACAGGCTAATTCAGCAATTCAAACATGTTATCTTTAGTATTACAATCGCCACGCATTATTCAATTTCATTTCTAAAACACTTTAAAATTTAAAACATCTATATTTAATTAGAGCTACTTTAAAACTATAACAATTAATAGAGGACTGTAGTGTTTCTGTTATAAATGCAATGGCTTTTAAAGTGAAGGTATTTATTATTTTCTTTTAAATAATCATGCTCTCACTATCAATCTTTGGAAGAACACATCTCTTGTTTGTTATAAGATGTAATATAAGTGCTAAAAATATATGAGAACTAATCTCCTAAAATCAATCTTTAAATGAAATTCCTTATACCTCTTACTATGTATGCTTCTTTTTCTATGGGAAATATATTTAATTACCATGGGATAAGAGCAATTTACTTTTACTTTTTTCTTTATGGATTTACCAAAGCACATTTTTTCTCCTACTTACACACTAACACTGAACTTTTTTTTTTTTTTTTTTTTTTTTTTTTTTTTTTTTTTTTTTTTTTTTTTTTTTTTTTTTTTTTTTTTTTTTTTTTTTTT
>RJWM01005038.1:0-69718 GCA_004363535.1 Dasyprocta punctata | reverse complement strand
AAGGGTAGACTTTAAAGGTGCGCTAAAATAAAATACGTTTACAAAGCTGCTCAAGAAGACATAGCCACATGTTTGCCCCTTTAGAAGCATGACTTCTAAAATACATGCCTTGGTTTCTTGAACCAAAGTAATGTAAATTCTCAGAATTATTTAATGTGTGCTTTTACTGCATAATATTAGAGCCATGCACCATGCCATTTGACACAAAAGCTTTCGCAAATGAAAGTTGCTACTTTTCACAACTGTCTTTTCTAATATGATTCTGCTTATTAAGCATGTAAGAGTCATCTGTGTAGACAGTGAGACTTGGAATAGCCACTATTCCATTATCTCCTGATAATAATGTAGTACAAAGTCATTCTAATTAATGACTTTGTCATCCTAATCTGAGACCACATCCTCATCACCATCAGTACTGATACAGTTAAATAAAGACTGTGTACATGATGACATATTAAAACACGTGATGATATCACATATAATTAATAAAGAGGTAATCTATCCTTCAGCATTTTCACACATTTTAATATGAATGATATTTGGTTTTGAGTAGCTTGTTCTTTGCTTAATTATAACCAACTTCAGAGATAAGCACCTTAGTATCTCAATAAATCTCTAGCAGAGAGTACTGCCATGAAGTTCCTACTGTTAACAAGTTTTATTTAGAATTTTCCAGAGAAGACATGTACCAATAATTTTGTCCATAAACTAATAATTCATTTCTATCTCACAAGATATAAATTAATACATGATATTTGGGTGGAAAAGGAATGAAAAGGAAGATTATATTTTGATAAAAATGCATTATCATCAATTTCAATTTCACAGTATGAACAAAAAACATTATAAGATTTGTACAAAAAATTTTCTACTTGCTGTTGATCCCTATGTAAGGTTAAGCTGTTTGTGAACTTTGAGCTCTTCAAGTGTTACTTGAAAGAATATGGGAATATTGTTCCCTGCACGTAAGAATGCAGTTTACCATAAGGGGCCACACAAATTTCTCCTAAAATAACAGTTTTAAATCAAAAAATAATTTCAAACAATTATGCAAATCCTCCATGAAATACTGTCATCTTCAGTTAATCCATGCATTCTTTTGAGATTCAAAAAAATGCCCAAAATCTTTCTGCATGAAATTTTGTCAAGATGGAGAGAAGCATTAGAAAATCATATGGAAAAATGTAAAAGACCTAGATGTTTCTTGATTAGTAGAAAGAATGGTATATTTTTATTCTCTTGGTATTGAGGCTTTGTACTTTTCAATCACACCACGAGAATTCTAGAATCTATTATGTTGCCACATTATAGCATTTAAAAAAATATCTCCTCTGCTCCAATCACAAGCTTCAAGTTTAGTTAGTGCAAGAATATTTCACTTCAAAACTCTTATCTTCCTATTTTTCTTCACATTCAACTTTATCAGTTTCTAGCATGCATATGTCAAAGTACTTTTTGAAAAATATTCTTTGATTTTGGGTTTCCTTTAATAAGAAAACACTTTTCTGGTGTAATTCATTAAGTTTCAGATGTGAACAGTTTGTAGAGAGAAAACTGTTGAGTTCACAATATTGATCACAGAACTGACTTAGAAAGATCAAGTCACCGTTCCAGGATACAATTAAGTTGGAGTAAGAAAACATGTGGTATTTTTAGATTAGATGTCGAATTTAATTTGCTTAAAAGAGCTTCTGTGACTACCACCAGGATCAGCTTTGAAACAGGTTTAAATTTCTCTTCATCTTTAGAGTTTCACTATCTGAACTTTTCCAACCTGTTCATGTGCATAGGTGTGTGTGTGTGTGTGTGTGTGTGTGTGTGTGTGTAGAGACAGAGACAGAGGCAGAGAGGCAGATATTTAGATGATTGAGACATCCTTGAGTAAATTTCCTTTTTTTTTTTTTTTTTTGTGGCACCGGGAATCAAACTCACAACCTCGCACCTGCCAGACAGGTGCTTAAGCCACTGAGCCAAACTCCTGGCCCTGGTTTTTTGAGGCAGGGTCGCACTATGTAGCTCAGGCCAGACTTGCACTCGCATTGTAGCCCAAGCCAGCCTCGAACTCACAAGGCTCCTCCTAACTCAGCCTCCCAAGTGCTGGGATTAAAGGCGTGTGCCACCATGCCCGGCTTAAACTTACTTTCCTAACGCTTTTTGTTTTACTTAATATTTTATTACTCAGCTGTAACATCCTGTATTCAGGTTTAGCATAAAGTATACTGAATTTTCCAATTTCATTAATCCACTCTATGTGTCTTCCCGAACAAGTTAAAGACATTGTGTTACAGTGATACATGCAACACTACTCAGAACAGTTAAATCTTGAAACAGTCCTACATGTTTATCAACAGATGAATGAATAAAGAAAATTTAGCATTTATTTAAAATGGAGTACTACTATGTCATAAAGCAGGATACATAAGTCATTCATAGGAAAACTGGATGCACCTTGAGACTTTAAGATTAAGTGAAAGAAATCAGACACCCACTTAAACACTAAATGGTTTCTCTTATGTGTGAAACACAAGATACAAATAAAAAGCAAATTAAAAGACAGATTATAGAAAATAGGGTGATAGAGCCTTTGCAAAAGAGAAGGGGACTAAGAGTTGGAGGAAATGAGGAGGGGGAAAACGGAGGTGAGATGAAAGAGAATGAAGATGTGTTATGCACAAACACTAAGTCACCACAGAGAATTTAATCTGTGTACTGCAAGCATGTACCAAGAAAAATAGAATTTTAAAAGTTAAAGAAAATACTGATATATTCTTTGCTTAGAAAATTATCGTGAGCAAAGCATATCAGAAAAACATTTCTCAAGTCAAAACCAGTCAGGTTGTATTAATTAGTCACTAACTCATTGCTTCAAGGTCTATTTGCCTTTCTACTTACATAATTCCTAGAGGTATTTTCATACATGTTTTATGGTAGCTGTGCTATAGCGAATCTTTTAGTATATATTACTCTTTATCTAATTTTATATTGCACTTTAGAAATTCCATTGGTAAGTTGTGTGAAATTTTTGTGTATGTGGTAGCAATATTACCTACCTTCATTTTTTTCAAGTAGTAAAAAATAGGCATCATCCTGATAAGGTTGAAGGAAAAAAACATGATTTTCAATTTTTTTGAAAAAAGTGTTAAGACTCATTATCTTTCTTAAAAAATTATTTGCATGGATTAATATGTTACAAATGACAACATCTGAAAACCTAAAACTTAAAAATAGCAAGCCATTTAATGATTTAGAATTCTATTAAGTTGCCAGAAGAGTTAAAACATTTGAATTTCTCATATTATATGCGGAATGATGCCCTGATCTGTATTCACCTCTTTATTTTTTACTTTTGTTGTTATTTGTTTGACTTTTTTTTTTTTTTTTTTTTTTTTTTTTTTTTTTTTTTTTTTTTTTTTTTTTTTTTTTTTTTTTTTTTTTTTTTTTTTTCCGGCACCGGGGATTGAACTCACAACCTCACGCCTGCCAGGGCAGGCGCTTAAGGCACTGAGCCAAACTCCCGGCCCTGGCTTTTTGAGGCAGGGTCGCGCTATGTAGCTCAGGCCGGCCTTGCACTCACGTTGTAGCCCAAGCCGGCCTCGAACTCACAATGCTCCGCCTACCTCAGCCTCCTGAGTGCTGGGATTAAAGGCGTGCGCCACCATGCCCGGCTCTTGTTTGACTTTTTAAGACAAGGTTTCACTATGCAGTTCATGCTGGCCTTGAACTCACTTTGTAGTCCAGACTGACCTTGAGTTTACAGAGATCCTCCTTCCTCAACCTCCTGAGTGCTGGGATTACAGGTGTGAGTCATCACGCCTGCCTTCAGTTCTTTAATGTAGTAAAACGCCCATAAAATTTATAGCTGCCTAAAATACGGAAACAATAGTATAAAACAATTCTGATCCTGTAAATAGCTACAACAAAAGCCAAATATTGTTATCAAATTTGACAATATTTGTTTTTAAGATTCTATATTAGAATATTCGTTGGCCAATTTATGGAAAGTTGTTTTAGTCTCAGTGATTTCTTTCAGTCAAGTCGAGGCCCGGTAGCTGATGGTCTTGCACGTTCTCATGGATAAGTTCAAATGCTCATGTGTATGCAAATATAAAAATTTTTTAATACTCTATTTTTAAATGTCGGTATTTTTAGGATGATCTTATCACCATATTATTACTTTATGTTTAAAAAATCGTTTTCTACAATCAGGAAAGCATTGAAGGCTCTGTATTTTAAATTAAAACCCATGCCAGGTGATAGCTGTAGGTTAGAGAAGCAGCCACAGCTGTGCTCAGAGTGCCGCGAGCTAAAATGAGGGAGTCAGAAGGTCCCGGATGAGTAGAAATTAGAGTTAGCGCAGACACTTTAGATTTTCCTTCTGCTTTCCTGCGACCTCGTGTTGCCTGTATGAACAATTCCTTCCGCCCCTTTGTAAAATGTGTCATAGAAATTTTATTATTATTATTTTTATAAGTTGGCCCTGTGTTAATTGTGCTGAGGGAAATAAGAAAAGCCTAGTTTAGGTTTAACACTGAGATCAATTTAGAATTTTTTGGAGAAATTCTAAGCAAGTGGTAGTTACTGAATGCCATTTCATGAATAGTCCCTGGTAATCTATTAACTACGTAGTATGAGAGGAAATGACGCCAATGGTAAAAGTTTTTCATATTTGCCATATTAATTTCTACTTTCAAATGACATATAGAGCAGAAATATTAGCGAAATGCAAAAGGACACAATTTACCTTTAGCAGAGAAAAGAATTGGTCAATTAAAAAGATGTAAATAATAATGTATAGGTAAACACAAGTGCAAATGATTTTTAAATTCATTCAAGGAAGCAAAGATTTTATAAATATTTTGAAATAAAATGAGATATAAGAGAAATAGAATCTTTAAGAAAAACAATT
Source organism: Dasyprocta punctata (assembly GCA_004363535.1). NCBI lineage: Eukaryota > Metazoa > Chordata > Mammalia > Rodentia > Dasyproctidae > Dasyprocta > Dasyprocta punctata. The sequence goes on along the minus strand of RJWM01005038.1, from coordinate 64,812 downwards.
ATATCGAGCATTATTTACTAGTATTATTACTAGTGCTAATCTACTCCAATAGACTTAAAAAATTAGTATTATTAAATTGTTAAAAAAGAATTATACACTGGACATGGTGTCACACATCTGTAATCCCAGCACTCAAGAGGCTGAGGCAGGAGAATCACTACAAGTTCAAGGCCAGTCGGAATTACACAGTGGGACAAACAAAGGACAAACAAAACAAAACAAAGAAATTGTAATTTATATTCTTGGTAAAATTAAATACTCAGGGAGTACTAGGTATTATAAAAGTGGGTTTAGAGTGTAGACAAGATAAAATTACATCTTGTTTTGCTTTAACTGTGATAGCATTTCCATTATAAATTGTGTACTCTAATTTGAAAGTAACATTAGTACTTCAACATAGAAGTTTAAAATATTTTGATTTAGAAATGTAATACTCTCAATTGCCAAATGCATAATTTTCAACATAAATAATAGCATATAGTAATTAAATTTAAACTGGTTTATTTAAAATTGCTGTGTATTTCCAGGTTAAATGCTAAACAAATAAATTTTTGTTAAAAGAAAAATTTTTAAGAAAATATTCCTCAGTTGTATTTTTAGATGACTAACACCTTTGGCTGCTTTTTTTTTTTCCTCCTGGAAGTCAATAAAAGCATGAATTGTACTTTACACAAATTATATTTACTGCTGTTAAATATTAAATATTTTCATACAATTACTGTAATAATTTAAATGATTATACCCAAATATAAAAATTTGACTTTAAGAATGTGATTTCAGTGTTAATATTACATTACATTATATAATGCTACTGTGGGAAAAGATATAGGAGTTGAACATACTTCCTATTTCATACATCTTCATGTACTGCTTTCTATATTAGTACTGAAATAACTAAGCAAAATAAGTCAGAACATAAAAATTCACCAAACATATAATATCAGGAACCAATCTTTTCAAAAGTTTCATGGATATTAAGATAATTGGTAATTAGGCGTTGAAATATATACACTCTAACATCTTATTTAGAGAAACGAAATCCTGAAATTCACATAGAACTGAATTATTTCTTTCAAATAATATATATATAAATATTTGTGTCAAAACACATCTGTCTCTTTTTTAAAGTGGTTAATGGCTGAATGTGCTTCAGATACTAAAAGTGCTTCCAGATGCAGTTTTAGCTGATGACTATTTGAAATGTATTAAATTGGTGGCTTTTATGGAGTTTAATAATGTAAGAAATATTACATCACATGTTATAATGTATGTGTAGAAATGAGGACACGTCGAGCCCCATTCTATTTTCATATTGTTATCTGAGCTATCCAAAAGAGGGAGCTAAAGCATTGTGCTAAGTAGCTTAGTTTTTGAAAGTAATATTTTTCAAGGCATTTCACAAATGAATGGAACAGTGTTTATATGTACTTTTAACTGGGTCAGATACTCTATTAGTACTGATATTTTAAGGGACAAGACTGAACTTACTGTCCTAAAATTCTGCATTCTTCTAGAAGAAAAAGATTTTTTTCAACCATTATAAAATAAAAATGAGTTGCAAACGTTGGAAAGAATATTATGTAACATTTCCTTGTAAATTTAAACTTTATAAAAGAGAAAAATCATGTAAGACTTATGTAGTTCATTAACATGATTTCTCCTTATATTTATATAAATAAGTTGAATAGTACTAAGGTTGTGTCTCTGAATATAATGATCCTTCACAGTAATATAAAACATGATGCATAGTCTATATCTATATTTAAGTCTATTTATACATATATATGTCTCCCAGGAATACAGGACAGTTTATGTAATTTCAGCAAAATCATTGGTAAAGAGTTCCTGTAAATGTGTCTCTTTTACCCAACACAGATGCCATTTTCCTCATAGACTCAGGCAAGATACCATTATAGATAAAGGCTCGTTGTCAGAGGTAAAAATAAGAATGTGCAATACTTGTTCTGAAAAATAGTATCATGAAATGGGATTAATTTAATTAGTCAACAGAGTAATTTTCTTCCTCAGAACATCAGAAAAACCTTTAACTCTAGAAGGAATTCACAAGGAGATAATTTAACTATAAATAATTAATTTTCATGTAAATAGGCTGTGAAAGCAAAATGTTTAATTGACTATCAGATTCTCCCGGTGCTGTTTCCCCAAGATACTGCATTGAAACAGAGGGTGTTGCACTTTTGTGATTTAGGAGAGCTTATCTTCCATGTTCATGTTTTTTCTTATGATTCCCATAACACTATAGATAGAATATGGTTAAGAATAATAATTTCTTCTACAGCATGTTTACCTGATGGTTCTAAGTGAAAGTTTTTGTTTTTCCAAGACATAACCTGTTGAAATAATAACCAATGATAGAATTAATAAAAAATGTAGAACATAACCCATGAAATAGTCTTCTTTTACTAAATCTAGCTTTATTAAAAATTCATTTAGCATTAGAATAGTTTTTGAATGAATCCTATACTTATCTTTAAAGTTGTAAAAACTACGTATATATATGCATTTGTATGAAGGGTAGGTCAGTTGTATTAACATAGTTCTCTATCTCATGAAATCCCTTGATGAAGGAAAAACTTAACTTCTGTGAATAGTTCAAAAGAAAGTACAATTTTATAGTTGCAAAATACATGTAGTGATTTAAATGATGTGACTTGATTACACTAATTGAAGTAGCTATCACAAAAAATGATTTTAAATAGATAATTGAAATTTATATTTTCTTGAGTGGTTATATTTGAGTTTGTTGTGCAATATATTAGATGTGAAAGTGCTGACGAATGCCTGAAAAAATATGATGTGGTAGACAGCATGAATAAATAAATTTTTAAATTCGAGTGACAATGAAGAAATTTCAGGTCATATTCTGTTTACACAAAGTAAGTGTCATATTGGTTAAGTAGAAATATAGAATGAATGTAGGTCAGTGGAATAGATACAATAGTTCTGGCATAGACTGAACAACATCTCAGAATGGGTCTTCGAAGGTCCCAGACTTGAGGACATAATACATAAGCTTTTAGGCATTTCTAAGTATTTCAGTTACTATTGTTGGTATATTTTCCTTTTAGAAGATGAAGTCTAGAAAAATGGTGGAAAGTTTAAGATAACATTTTCAAAAAAGCAGTGAAATAAGTTTAAACTTAAAGATGCCTTAAATATCTTCCAGCTTTTCTTCATTATTTTTAGAATGAAGAAATTAATTCCCTGAGTGATACATATCTTTTCTCTATTCTTTGTTGTCTGTTTGTTTAAATCCCATCCACTGTTCTCTTTGCAGTGGTGGAGTATGATTCCACCATGTACCGTTGGGAAGTGATTAGTTAACTGCATTTTGGTCCTAGAAGATAATTTAAACTGACATAAGTTAATTCTTCCTTTTATATATGGGAATTTAGGTCCAACCTATTATTTCACTAAGGTATTTATAGAAAACCAGATCCAAGTCACAGTGGTGAATAAAATGGGAGTCCTTTTTTGTTTTTAATCTCATGTCATTCATGCTTAATCTAATACCAACTTACATTTAAAGGTTTATGAATGAAAACGACTTTGTAAGGACACAAAGAATTACATTGATAAGGCATTCTTCATAGCATGATCTAGTCCAAAGACCTGGATTCTACTTTTGAGTTGTCTGCTTCCAGATCACTTTAAGCAAATTCTCAGCGTCTTGGTATCCTTACCTGTAACATCAGTCAGTTAAATAAAATCTCAGTTTCCTTCATGCTTTATAGTGATTTGGGGATTTATTGAATCTTTCTTTTCTAATTTAAAATTTTTTCATTAACAGAGAGATCACTTTTTAAAGATTAACCTTCTTTCATTTAAAATCGATCATTGAAATCAATATAATTGACCTTGTTTTCATTGTTGCTGAAATTCGACAAATGTTTTCCAAAAAAAAAAAAAAACCATTTTCATAGGCTTTCAATATATTTTTCACAGCCAAATATATTTTTTGTGCTTTGGGTCATTTGAAAGTGTGAAAACTTACATCAATTTAACACTTCATCATATCATTGTTTCCCAAATTCTCTCTACATTTATCATTAATCATACAGTATTTTTAAAAGATGGCATCTATTTTCTTTTGTGAAGATATATAAGTGAATCAAGTAACTACTAGAATAGGCCCAAACCATCTTTTCCCAACATTAATTTGGAGGCAAAATCATTTTTTAAAAATTTTCTACCTACATTTAAAAATCCAACCAAGGAAAACTCTTGAAAATTATATGGAATAGTGGTTAATGTTTTTCTCCAATACATAATAAAATTCTCCCCAAATAGTATTTGAAACTGACAGTTTGAGTTCAGTGTGAAAATAATAATACCTAATATCAATATTTATTAAGTAACAACTATCACAGGCACTTTTATGCCTGCTTTATGATCGTTAACAATTCCAAGACATGATTATCTTCATTTTTACGTGAAGAAGCACATTTTGGAAGATGAAATTTGAATTTATTTTACCCTCTTGATCAAAACAAAAACAAATTTATTTGCACTGGTGAGGGAGAAGAGAGAAGTAGGGGGTGTAGAGTTTGTATCAGATCAAAGTCATAAATGCCCCAACATTTCCAGCATGGCTTGTGAGCCATTTTGACAACTAGGCTGGGCAGAATTCACTTAGGGGATAAGTTAGCAAGACACAGTACACACACGTGTGCATACAATACTGTCTTCCCTTTTGAAAACTATGCATTGAAAGTATTATTATATTACTAAAAATTCAAGTTGAGTGATATGCTCATTTTAAAAATTATATTTAGCTAAAATATGGAGTTTATTGTTTAGGATGAAATGTATACTTTGTGTGTATCCTTTGAGGGTAGAAAATGCCACAATATTTGTGCACCTGCTGAAATGATAGTTTTTTTCAATGCACAACGCTGACCGGTCTTGTTAAGTAATATTCAGCCAGTTTGGGAAAAGGTTAAAGATCAGTTTTTTAACAAACATATTGTATTTGAGAAGGCTTAACAGCAAAGTCTGGGATAATCACTTAATCCAGTTTTGATTAGCAAAATGACTGGATATCAACCAAAGGAGTATTAATGGCCTTGTTCAAAGAAACACAAGTTGTATTAATAGAACTATCTTGGAAAATTTTGCTGGAGATCATTGAAAGATTAAACCAGTAAAAGGAAGTAAAAACCATAAAATAGCCCCCAGAAAGATAAATATGATATTGCAGAGAGTAATGACAGACTTTGGGAGTAGAGAAGAATTGTGATTATAGAACAGGGTTCTCACTTGTGGAAAATATACTAGAAAAATGAAAATTATGTTAAAGATAAAATCACCAGATAGGAATGAATTACCATCACTAGCATTTGAGAAGATTCTAGAACTGATCCTGTGATTCTTAACAATTCTTTATGCTTAGTGAAAATTGAGTAAATATTTGGCGCTAAATTGAGTAAATAGATGATTACAGAATCAATATGCTAAAATTTATGATCTGAATATCTCCTATATTTTACACTATTAATTGCATTTTATAAGATTTATGGATATACTTCAAATTGCCAACACCATCCACAGAAAAACATGACACTCAAGGTACCTTTAGAGAATGCTACTACAATTATTCAATTATTACGTTTTTATTCAAGCCTCCATAAAATCTTCATACAAATAAGCCATCCTTATAAGCCTTATTCTTTTTCACATCATGAATGTTGGTCACTTTCAGTCATAAATATAATTCAAAGAATAAAAAAGGGAAATCATAAAAAAAGATAGAAAAGGAATGTTAAGTTTCTGGCATTAAAATTTGTGATGATATGAAATAATATGAAATTTTATTATCATTGATTTGAAAGATTTCTATAATTCTCATCTCTAAAACCCATGAATAATATTCCTATTTAAACTTTTATAAACTTTAATAAATTTCATTTCATTTTTAAAGTAATATCTGTGCCAATTTCAAAATGGTAAATCCATACACTATAAAATTATTAAAAATATGCGATTTACATTATATGTCATATTGACTTAAACAATATTATACATGCATATTTATATTCATAATATTAAAATGTACTCCCAAATTTTCTTCATTTTTATGTCAAGAAAAATGAACTAATTAACTGAATTAAGTTAGGTCTTTCTCCTAATTTTACACAAGACGTTTCAAATATCCTTTACCCAAATATCAAGAACTTGAGCAATAATATCATTTTATGGTAAAAACAGTGATAGACATCTTGTATCTCCTTACAATACGCTAAAATATTGAAAGGGGTAACATCTTCATTTTACATATAGGACCCCTAAGACATTATAAGATTTTTCTAATTCGTACCTGAAGATTGTGTTTACACATAGGCATCTGACACTAGCATCCTACTGTCCAAACAACACTAAATATTGTTCATTACTTTTCAGATCTGAGACAGTTTGCATTCATAGTGGAGATAAGCTGCTACCAAAACAGAACAAGTTAATGTGGGTTCTGGAAAGAGAGCTTGGTCTACTGACAACACAAGCCCGTGCATTTTTGGTATTATCCCAACAAAGGCACATTGTAGGCAAAAGCAATTTAATTTGTGAACTGTTAAAATAGTTCATGCCTTCTCTGAGTGATATGAAAAGTTTTTATGAACATTATAAAAGCTACCAAGGTTCACCCAGGAAAATGATATTAAAAATTAAATACCATATTTTTTTAAAAAACATCAAGATAATTTGGCTGTTTGAAGCATACATTTTGATGATTTTAAGACAATGGTTTTCAGATGTATTTATGACCAAGAATTTATAGTATCCCTTGGTCAAACTTGCAGGTCATGCTTTTTACATTTTGAATGTAGTACCTAAGAAATAATTACCTATTTAAAACATCATAGTTACAGTTAATGGGATGGTAGAGGGAAAAATGACAAATAAATAATAAAATAATATAAAAAAGACAGGGAAAGACAAGACTTCTTCATCAAGTATAGTATCTATTTTGGTGATTTGCAAATCACCAGAGTGATTTTGAAACTGCACTTGGAGTATACTTTTATTTCTCAAATGTTTCTTGGGAAAATTGTATGTTTTAAAAGTATATTTCTAATTATTGGATTATAGATATACAAAGAGCATAGTTTTAAGGCTCTGAGGGGAGACGGAAAATTTAAATATGTGATAAAGCATAATTGCCAAAAATTTGAATTCAGGGCTGAGGAGTATTGACTTATTTGTGTTTTGTTTTTTGTTGTTTTTTTTTTTTTTAGTACTGGGGATCAAACTCACAGCCTCGCACCTGCCAGGCAGGCGCTTAAGCCACTGAGTCAAACTTCCGGCCCTATTTTTTTTTTTTTTTTTTTTTTTTTTTAGGCAGGGTTGCACTATGTAGTTCAGGCCGGCCTTGCTCATGTTGTAGCCCAAGCCGGCCTTGAACTCACAATGCTCCACCTACCTCAGCCTCCTGAGTGCTGGGATTAAAGGCCTGCACCACCAAACCCAGCTAGTATTCACTTATTTGTGGAATCAATGGACTATTGGAAGGGTAAGAGAAGAAACAATAACTTAGTTGGATCCTTAGTTTATGAAATTATACTCAATAGAATGTATCTGCTGAGACCAAATCAGCAATTAAAAGATTATTAAAATAATAAAGTAAGGAGGCATTAGGTTTCTGAGCAAGGAAAATAGCTCAAAGATTACCCAGTAAAAGAAGAGAAGTAGTCGTGACAAACATCGTATGTCTCAGAATTTGGCAACGTTTGCCGTGTATGAAATGACTGCAAGTCATAAAGATTTTTTTCACTCTACATGTCTTTTAGAAACAGTAAAAATAATAAAATCAGTCTTGAATTAATTTCAAAACTAACTTTTAAAAGGGAATTATAGTTGTGTTTATTTTGTAGTCTGGATTCGTATCAGGATTACTGATTTCAGATTTAGGGACAGCTTCAAAAGGAGAATTTCTTTCACATATGGTAGCTAGAGTGGTCAAGTGAACTATAAAATGGTACTAGTTGCAAAATCAAAGTAATGTCAAATGTATGTAGTGAAGGGAAAATAGACAATGAAGAAAATTTTCTTCAAATTACTTTATGCTAGTACATAGGTGCTTAGTGTTGCTAATCCCATGCTGCATAAGCAAAAGTCAGATAAAAGAAGAAAACGACAAAGGGAACATTACTAGTAGCTATTTTGCCACAGTGGCAAATGTGGTATCTGAAAGCTGTTGCTAGCTAGAAGCAGCAGTTGTCTCCACCTGAACATGACTTCCCCTATGAAGCCAGTGCTGCTTTAACACAGCAGAGCTTGGGAAACAGGAGGAACTCAATGAGTTGGAAATTTAAACATAACAAAATGAAATAAGCAGTCAAGGGATAGATTAATATATTCTTATGAATCACAGAATGCTCTTTTTCCTGATTGTGAGTTTAAGAGAAGAGAAAATGAGGGACTGTGATGAAGGATCACAAAGAGACTTCTCGAGTCTGCACCGATTGAGGTGTCACATTATGGTGGCAGCGGGAGAAACTACTTCCAGCTGTACTTGCCCACTGTCAGGTACACGGTGTCTCTACTGTATGCAAATGGAACATAAGATTTATGTTTAATATGAAAAGTTGGAAGAGCTGAACTACTGTTGTGCACGTCTATAATCCACGCTAGTCAGGAGGCTGAAGCAGGAGGATCATGCAAGTTCAAGGTCACCCTGGGCAATTTAAGGAGTCTGTGTCTCAAAGTTAAAAATAAATAGATAAATAAATAAATAAATAAATAAAGTGGGATAGTAATGGAGATGAGTGATAGAGCATTTTTCTAGCATGTGTAACACGCTGGATTCCATCCCTAGTACCCAAAACCAACAAATCATGGATCTCTTGAATTTGATCAGTCTATACATATGTCTCCAATGTATTTTCCCTCATCTGCTTATTTTAAAAATATGAAGTATACACAAGCATTGCTTTAGCTTTTGATTCCCAGTTTTTCTTAACAAATGTTCATGCAGCTGTGTACATGCAGATTTGCATTCCTAAACCCTTAGACAAACTCTCTTATTAGTGGAAGTGCTGCTCCTTGCTCTTCTCCCCATCTCTGTCTCTCTCAGGGAATATAACTTTGGTAATATTCAAGTTTGTATGAGGCCCCTTTTCAGTTAGACAGTAGAAGTAGGAAGAGTTATACAACAGAAATTCCTCATAAAATATATTGGCAACTTCTTATTAATTTCCAGGGTCTATAGAATTTCTATGTGGGAAAAGCCTCTTTCAGTTACACAGTGAATCATCTTCCACAATGAAAGCCAAGTTAAAAAGGAAGGCACTTGCAGTTAAATATATTCTGTCTTTGAAGTGGAGGAGTGGCGTGGGGAAAAATGATAAGAAGCAAAGCAGTAGGTGTGGAAAGCGAAGTGTCAGCAGAGTTGGAATTGAGATGAAGTAGGAAAGCACAGGGAGGCAAAAGTAAGACGATAAATAATTCATCACAGTTCATTGCATGGGAAAAGTCTGTCTGCTTTCTATGAATCACCAAAGGTTTATGCTTAATTTGTTAGAAAGTGGTAGGCAATGTACAATTAAAGTGAACTGTATTTTAGACATAAAATAATTTACAATTCAAGCAGAAGAAAAACGATAAAAGAAGGTGCATAACTTTCTTCAAAGATTCTAAGTGTACTTCAAGAATAAAATATCTGTAATGCTTTCAACACAAAACACGGGACCCTGGGACAGAGGGTGTAGCACATGCTTGGATTGTGCGAGACCGAGTACAAACACCAGCTCTAAAAAGCAAAAATAAAAGCAATCCCACTTTGCATATTAGAAGTAGTAGCTCACCAAATCATCCTATATATATATAATCTACCTATCTATCTATGAACATACAAGGACATCATTTGATATTTATGTTATCAAGAACATTTTAAATCACATGCAAAATAAGAAAAACTTGTTGGGCTCTTGACTGATATGATTTTTATCCTGTGTGTTAAAATTGGTTCATGTTTTACTTTTTTGCAAATGACTTGATACTTTCAAATTTTTCTCACAACGTATATAGTTGAGGATCACACTTCATATACGTTCTTGACACAAAGCCACGTATTGAGAAAACAAGTGATAAATTATCAAATATTTAATGCTTGAATATATGATACACAACTGTAGATTTAATAAAACATGTCAGATTTACAGAAAAACAATGTATTCTACAAATACATATAGAATTATTTGTCTTATAGAAGTGATAGAAGAATGACTTATTTTCAAAATTCTGCTTTCATATCTGTGTATTTGCATGTCTAGATATGTCTATTTCTTCATTTACATATCTATGTATCTTTATCCATAGGTACATCCGTGTGTACACATGTGTGTGGATTAAAATAAATAAAAGGAAGTAGCACAATCAATTATTTTCATGTATGAATCTGTTATAGACTCTCTAAGGAACAAAATACTGTTTATAAATAGGAATGTATTTCTCCAAACCTGGAATCTGAAATTTTCAAAGAATGTGAGAGCTCCCCAAACACTTTTCATGTTATTTGTTTACCTAGATTTTCTTACAATTTCAGAAAAGTGTAGTTTACTAATATAGTTATTGAAATATAGTATAAGATATATGTGTGACAGTTTTACTTGAATATGACATTTTCTTACTCTGAGTAGGTTTAAAGATTGATTTTAAAACAAGACTCACAAAACGTAGTATAATCTTTGGTATTAAAGTGAAAAATCTCTGAATTTTAGGCTTTTGGATCCTAAACCAAAGTTTCATCTGTTAAACAGAAAATCTGTGTACACCTGCAGTCTGGTGAGAAGAACTATGTGAATGATGGTGACGTATTGTGCGACTCTGCTATTGAGAAAATGATGGAATCTCAGCACTGTCTTATGGGTTTTTTTTTTTTTGTGTGTGTGTGTGTGTGTGTGTGTGGTACCAGGGATTGAACTCACATCCTTGCGCCTGTCAGGCAGACACTTTGGCCACTGAGCTAAACTCCCGGCCCTGTCGTATGTTTATCTAAAAATAAAAATGTTATAAAGCTTTTATTTGTTCATGTTGTAATAGGTATAGTTTTCCCCAGATTTGTACATGAAAATAATTGATTGTGTTGCTTCTTTTTATGTTCTTTTAATCCACACACATATGCATGCACAGATGTACCTAAGGATAAAGATACATAGGTATATAAATGGAGATATAGACATATATGCAGACACATAAATACACAGATATAGATAGACTCAAATCTGTAAAACTGTATTTTCTTAAATGTTTCAATTTTGGATTTGTTATTGAAATAAAATATTTTAATTTCTTATAAATTACTTGTATTCTGAAGAATTTATAACACATGAGTATAATTATTTTGAAAAAATTGCTTCTAACACTTATACAAAATTATTACAGTAACTTGCTTCAACAAAAAAGTAAAATATGTGGAAAAGAGGTCTAGGAAAAACTCCCATTGAGAACTTTAAGGGATAATGTTATAGTTGCATTAAAGCAGTATGTATAGTTTTGGGGTTTTCTTGACCCAGGAAGTGAATTATTGGCGCTCATTTGCCCGGACAACACGTGGTTATGTGCATGGATTGCTGTTTCTTTCAAAGTGACTTCCACTTAGTGTTGCGGGTTTTGCATTATTCCCCCAAGATGTTGTTTCACCAGATATAAGAAAAAGGTTGAGTATGCATTGAATATTCTATTAATAATATATGACATGTAATAAGTACAACATATACCAATATAAAATCCTCAGATATGCACCTAAGAATATATTAAACCTTTGAGCTCAGACATCATGCAACAACTATTAGTCACTAATACTTCCACTATAAGTTGAAGTAAGTGGAGTAAATATTAAAATGAATTCATTCTTGTTCTTCTTCATTGTGGAATCACTTCCAAAAATTGGACATGAAGGAAAAACATTTTAATCCATACTTATCAATTAATCATGTTCTTATGTTTCACAATTAGAAACATTAAACGTTTTCTTATCAAGAGAAACAGATTATATGAGAACAGTATTCCTCTTGTAATTGATTTATGGTTTGTCAAAATAATGAGATTGGGAAAAAATAACTGAATGTCACTTCAAGAAATATTTAGCTCTTTTTCGTTTTCCACTTCTTATTCTAAAAATAAAAAAAAAGTAAAAAGTAAAAAAAAAGTAAAAAAGAAAAAACGCACACAGAGCAACTGGCAGCAATGCCCCATGATACAGTCCTTTCCCTTGCATAGACAGTAAAATCCATTATCATGACTTATATTTGGTGAGATGCTTCTTGGTAGTGTTAACATAAAAAACTCTTGGGTAGGCTCCAGAGCCTGCTTTTATCCTGGCACTTTGCATCTTTAATGTGGCTCTAAGACCATCTCTAACCAGTGCTACATTTAAGAATAAGTACACTAACACGTTAGGACTGCAGTAGAATAAGTGCGGGAAGGATGCTCTGCACTTTGCATACCTTACTGTATTTAAATAATGAAAATAATGGAGCTTCCAGGCACAGAAACCGGAGTAACTCACATGACAAAACTTTTTCAAGACATTCAAAACAGTAAAAGAATTACTGCTATCTATCATCTATCTATCTATCTATCTATCTATCTATCTATCTATTATTTATCATTCATCTACTATCTCTCTGTTGATCTATTGATCTCACCATACATCCATCATTCATCTACCCATCCATCAGTATTACTAATACAATTTTCATGACTTAGAATGCTATATTTGCACACAATGCTGACAGATTTTCATATGCCATTGAACATCTCTAGTTATGTAAATTGATCTTTTAAAACCTGTTTTCTCATATGTAAAATCCAAGTTGGATGTAATTCGATTTGCTTTTGAAAAAGTTCTAAAGGTTTATGCAAAAATCTCGATAAGATAACATTATGGGTATTAACACAATTAATTGGCATCTATTTGGAAATTTAAAACTCATTTTTTTAAATAAATAAACATGATACAGAAAAATAAATTGTTTTGTATTAGGAAACATGTCTTAGAGTTTGAAATAAAAAGGATCATATTATAAATTTATCTTCAGTTTAAAATCAAGCAAACAAAAACCCTCTTTAAGGTCTATGTTGGTGAATTCAGCTTGGCTCTTTTCAAATTTAAATAGATTATTTAAGAAGTAAAATACCCAAGAACCATTTTTTTGTGGCAAAAACCTCACCAGATAACCTTATGCTGTAGCTAATATATTTATTCTTTTTCACATATATATTCATACTTTATATCTACCTACACATACCCTTATATGTGCATAAATGCATATCCTTCAAAGCAAGTGTATATTTAAAATACTATGCCTGACATTTTTCAAGTATCACACTTTCTTTTTTCAAACATATGAGTTCTAAATTGCAGTTAAATGTACATTTGAGTGAACAAATTAAGAAGAGATCAAACTAATGAAAGTTAAGTTGAAGTATCTGTGTTAATACCAAATAACGCACCATCTAGCCTTTTCTCTTTCATTGAGAACAAGTTACAGGCAATGTTTATTTGGTACAATTCATATGAATTTTCTAAAATTAATTTTCATCTTTATTTGTTCTCACAAAATTGCCATGGTACTCATGCATTTTGTATTACATACTGATGGCACTCACCAAACATTATGAACAGATGTACACATACACTTTAGAAATACTATGAGGAAACATACACCTTGCCATCATTGATGCCAAAAGACAGATTAACAAGTAGGAAAGAAAAACCTCCATTTGCTTTTTAAATCTCACTTATATCATGGAAAGGATACTGTATTCACTAAGCTTTTCCTCTAAGGCACTATATTTAAATATTTAAAAAAATATTCATCCCATCCGTGCAAGGTGAGATTCCAAAAATCTTCTGAATCGTACACAACTTCACACTGAAAAATGCAATGTCAATATCCACTTTGAATTGTGGTCTGGCTAGAGATAGGCAGCGGTGTGAGGCAATTTGTCAGTTACTTAATGAATGCAAAATGAGTAATTATGTAAACCATTTCAAATATGTTTTGAACTACTAAATAGTATAATTGAAAAGAAAATGCAGTTTTCTAACCTAGAAAATAATATTATATTATTAATGTACTATTAGTATTGCCAAATATATTTCACTTGAAGTTAGCTCATTACTTTTGAATTGTCACCACCATCTGCTCACTTAAGAGCATTTTTTTCATATTTCCAGGATGGATTTGCCTATAGCATATATTTTGTCATTTTTGTTTTCATTTTTCAAAACATATACATACAAATTTGGTAGTATTTCCACATGTCAGCATGCATGTATTAAATGCATACAATTACTTACGCATTCTGAGTTACAGAAAACTTTACTGAAGCCCATAATATGTTTGGTGACAAGACTACAGATACACAAAGTGGATTTTACATGCAAGTTCTTTAGTGTTATGTGCTGGAATAGCAGATTATTTTAATATCTTTATTTTTCAAAAAAACTACTGTTCAAACCTTCATTAACCAGTTCCATGGTTACACAATGTGTTGCACAGTTGACACAGCATTGCCTAGGCAATGAACTAATAATTGAATCTGAAAATACTGTTTATCTTTATTGAATGCAGATTTTCTTTTTCTTCTTTTTCTAAAACTAACACCTTGAATATGGGTAACAATTTACATTCATAGATAAAACCAAAGGCAGTCAAAAGAAATTTCCTTTTTATTTCACAACAATTACCATTTTTTTGATCTCACAATATCATTAATTCTTTACACTACACAGAATTTAGGAGTCTTGCCAAAAAAAGTGAAGAATCTCATATGTCTACACCATAACATAATAAATTACAACAAATCCCCAGAATGAACTATTTCTTCTTGAATCTATATTTGTATTTCATTTCATCCTTATGAAAAAGTTCCTCATATAAATAAATACAAACTTATCTACTAGCTGGTGACTTTCCTCTTATTGTACATTTGCTGTTAAAAAAAGAGTTTTTAAAAACTTCACCCTATTAAAAATATCTAACTATAAATACTGTATAGAATTGTGATGCCCTTAGAAGTAAAATTCATTAAGGATTTCTGAGATTAAAGTATGTACCAAAATGCAATTGCTATAGATGTTTATACTGGAAAAGAAACAACAAAATAAAGCCATTCTCCATCAAACCACTGAATTTTCCACATTGCCCAGATTTTTAAAATGCTAGTATTGCTTTTAACACATTTAGTTTCCTGTGGTTTTCATCAAGTCTCCATTCCATTTAGACACACTTGTCAATTACAGTTGAAGTGTCTAAATTTGTAATATTGACATGAGAGAGAATCATAACTACTGAAGAAATCTCCTTTCCCTGTTTTAATTGTGACAGTGCTTACTTCTGCACGTGCCACTTCTGCTACTTGTGTATTGTTTTATTTTTAAATATCGGATATAAATCACTTCTTATTAAATTATAAAAAAGGCATTATTTTTGAGAGTTTTGACTCAAATTATTGAAACAAAAGTTACGAGAATGCTAGAAGGGCATTTCAAATTAACATACTAAAAATGTACATAAGCACATTCATAAATGAGAAATTCAAAGCTCCTGTAATCAAGTAGTACAATTTCAAGTTTAGCTTTATTTTTGTGATAATATTCTATATAGATTGAGGACCACAGAAACAGACTGGATAGGGATCAGGGGTTTTAAAAATAAGATTAAAAACAAATATTTTATATTTTAGCAATGGTATTTACATTTAAATATTTTATTCAAACTATAAAATGTATTCTTACCTGCTTCCAGAGAGAGAGAGAGAGAGAGAGAGAGAGGGAGAGAGAGCGAGACCTAGCAACTAGAAGCAATATTTGCACTACTTCAGTGTAAAAAAGCAAAAACTGACCGGTTTATATCGTTAAGCAAAGTAAGTACCACTAACCTTAGTTGAGTTTAGCCTTGCTTAGCATTGACAATTTCGTTGTAGCTTCTGTCTCATTCCTTCTCTTTTCTTTTTATGGTATCTTCACAGCTGAATCTTCACGCATCTCAGTGTGCCTCTCTCTTCAGCATCACTTTTAACTCAGACAGGCAGGAAGCTGAAGCCAAAGGAACTCTTCTATCTGATTGGTTTCCATTCCGCGTTTCTGATTAATAAGAGACGTTCTTCAGAAAAGAAGATATTGCAGCTGATGGCGCTGTAGGGCTCCAGGCTTGGGTTTGGGGGAGTACAGACTTCTGTGGGCACGGTGATTTGCAAGCGAATAAAATGGGAGGGCTCAGAGAGGAGGCATTGTCAGAGACCCCTTCAAGAGAAAATAACCCAGTGTTTTTAGTCTTTCTTAATCAGCTCTGCTTAATCTTTTTGTAATTGGGAGAAAAAGGTCACAGCATGACTGTAATCTGTAAATCATCTGTAGAAAATATCACATGGACAGTGCTGTTATTCCAAAGGAATTTTGTGTATCAGTCCTTTAAGTATTGACTGCTCCCTATTTCCCTGCAAAATTCTAATTTTAAAGGAAAAGAAAAAATCCCACGTATATTCATTCCCGATAATGATGAGTTTTTAGCTATGTCTCTATGGGTTAATGATGGAAAATAATCTTTCAAAATCTGTGTTTTAAAAACATCTCATAATGGATGTCTTGACATGTTCTTTTTAAGTAAAAGGAACAGTTTGAATTCTTGTTTTGAATTTCTAAAACGTTTTGCTTCTTCTTTTTAATACAATTGAAGGATTTTCTCTCTTTCTGGAACAGCTAAAAAATAGTGGTAACTATAGCCTTACCACCAGACTCAGGACCCACCTGTATGAGTCCCTGTGTGCACTGTGCAACTCTTAGAGAAGATAAACCAAAGCAGCCAAGCCCTGTATCGGAGGGGAAGTGTTTTTAGTGCTTCTGGAAATGGCACAATAAGAATGATATTGATTAACAGATAAATTCTTCTGAAAAGCAGTTCAAATAATAGTTGCAAGAAATGCACGGTGGGTATAGGGCTCACTTTATAACAGCTCATTAAGTCACAGTAAGTAAATAGCTTAGGTGCCAAAAAATACCAATATCTGATTTGGTGCTTCAAAGGGAAACAGACAATAGAAAAAATAAAATTTCCACTTTGTTCCAACAGTGAATCTTATCCGTGAAGTGTAGATCATAATGCTGCCCATCTGAGGTTCTTGCATTATGGAAATGTATTTCTCAATAGAGAGAGCTCAGGAAAGTAAAACTTTACATGCCCTAAAATAAACTGTGACATCACTAATGCATGGTGACTGACACTGGAGTGAAGTGTTTTCAAATAATTGTGAATTTCTTGGTAGCAAAAAGCAAGTTTTAATTTGTCTACAAATGAAAGCAGATAAAGAGGAAGAACTTTCTGCATATTTCCTGAGCTAGAAAGATTCAAGTGGTTAAGACAGCTTAGTGAATTCTTCATGGAGGCTGAGTGTTTTCTTGAGGCAAAGAAACTTAATTTAAAATTCACAGGCTCCTTCAGACTTATTTCTCTCAGGTCTGCTTGTTTCTTTAAATAGAAGCTACATATCATAGAAATCTCTTTGTTAATACTGAGATAAAATACTGTAAAAATTGATGGAAAAGGAGCCAAACAAAATATTTTAACATAGCTTAATGTAAATATTCACAAATAAAAGCTTTAAATCCCTATGCTGCCTACATTTAATTTCCCACTGAAACTTAACTGTTGGGAAAAACTGTTTTGTGTGAAATCCACAATCCAACAGAGCACTCTGTAACTTGAAGTTACTTTACTAATCTTACAAAACAGGAAAAAGTGTTGTCAAGTTAAAGAAAAAAAAAAGTTAACTATCTCAGGAGTCTTCTACCTCTCTTTGGTTGGTGAGATTACTTTTTGAGAACAAAAGACATAAACTCTAAAATTAGCAAAAATTCTTTTACATCATGGAACAATTTCAAATGTAAATAGCACTACATATCAGGGAAACTAATTTGTTGTTGTTTGTGGTGCTGGTGATCACAAATTTCTCACACATGCTAAAGAAACAATTTACCATTGAGCTACACTCCATTCACAAATTAGATTTAAATACTAATGAAGTAATGAACATGGTTATTTAGTAAACAGGCTTGCATAAGCATATTGCTATTGTTATTTTCAGTAGTAAGAATGTATTTTATCATCCTATTATTTAGATATAAAAATTAATTCATAGTAAACATATAATATTATCTACAATATTATTTTCAAAAGTAGCTGAATTGTTTTCTTAATTTTTGTGTAAATTAAATGCATAATTTTATTGAAAAAATTTGTTTTTCTTCCTTGGCATTCAATACATCTTTATATCATAAGCCTCCAAATGGTATTTAAAACAACTGATGTATCCTTGCTCTCTTGGTAATGTCTCTTGGTAATTTATTATTATAACTAGTATTCTTTTTTTTTTTTTTTTTTTTTTTCAGTACTGGGGATTGAACTTACAACCTCGCCACTGTCAGACAGATGCTTAAGTCACTGAGCCAAACTCCCGGCCCTTATAACTAGTATTATAATATGTTATAATATTTTGCAAATTTTGTAGAAATAGAGGAAAAGAAAACACAGCACCACACTAGTTATTTTGCACTGAAATTGAAAACTAAAATGAATGAGCTAATGAATGAAGTAAACATTACCTCCAAGTGAGACTTTAGCATCCACTCATTTTGGAAGTCATCATACTGGCCCAGACAGACATGAGTATGACACTCGCATAGAAACACAAGCTCCCTGTGCTCTGACTCAATTTACAAAACCACTCTTCGATCTAAGACAAATGTGTGTCTGGTTAAAACTGGTTCACCCCTTTTTAGCTAAAACTAAAACATTTTGCACAATGTCTTTTACACGTAATAGTTATGAATGTAACTTCAGCATCACAAATTTCCTCCTATAGCCTGAACATTGAATTATGCTTAGAAATTGAAGAAAAAAATAAATTAAGAATTAAACTTGTATTTCTATCAGAACTTCTCAGAAGTTCAAGCTTCTGTAATCATCTACCAAAACCATGATTCTTAATACCCTGTGCCTTGTAGCATATCCAAATCTCACTGCAATACACTCTGATCAATTGTATCCCAAGATTTAGCTCAGTCTGGCAACACAACATTCTCTGGATTTTTGTTTGTTTGTTTGTTTTTGTTTTTGTTTTTTCTTTAAGTCTCCTGCTCTAACTTTAAACTGGTTGTTGTCTTGGCCATCTTTTCTTATTTTTTCTTGAACAATTTCTACAGTAATTGGAAAGATAAGAGCAGCAATAACAATATCTGCTACTTTAATCACAGTAGCTCCATAGTAAGTTTTCGTGAGTGATACATCAAATCTACCTACTCGTACTAATTTTCATGAATTCTTAAAAATATAAATTTATTTAATATGAAATGCCCCGGGCAAGAAATGTATCAGTTAGTTCATTTTTTCTAAATGGAGTAGATGCATCCCATTCTATGATAAAGTAGTCTAGGGTATAATATTTCAGCACTTGCTATACAGTTATATAAAGTATATTAGAGTCATTTTTGCTATAAATATACCCAAAGATGCTGTCCCTTATATTATTGTAACATTCAGAAGACCTGTTGCTATAAGAAGAAGCAGGTCTCTGTCTCTGTGATTTATTTCCTCTAAGTGAGAAAATTAGCCTTTTAACTTTCAATGTAAATTTTATCTAGTTTGAGTTTCAGTTGAGCTCTTTTACTCACCTTCTCAGAACCTGAAAAAAGAATTGCCTCATACTCATGGATCCTTATACAGATCCCATTAATAGCTCTAAACAATATTCTATGATGAAAACTCCCAAATGTTTACTGAACTGATCTGGGTTTAATCTCAGATAATTTTTAACTCTCTTTCTGAAAGGAAAGATGACTGCACACAGAGAGATTAAATATATGATGACTGGAAGAATGAAGAATTTATAGTTTTTCAAATTGAAGAAATAATGAACAATGTGAGGTAAAATACACATCTAATTTTACTGATTGTATGCAAATTGTGCCATACATAAATAACAGTCTATAAAATACATGGAACTTAAAGAATAGAATGAAAGGGAAATGTGTTGTATCCAAAATAAGTTTGAAACACTGCCATTTTTTAAAAACCTATGACCTCCTACCCATACTTCTCATCTGCCCATGCCTTAAAAGTTACAAGGCACCAAATCAAAATATCAAGCGCATTCTATGCAGAACTAGAAAAAGACAATTCTAAAATTCCTATGGGACCAGAAGAGATCTGGAACAACAAAAACAATCCTGGGCAGCAAGAGCAAAGCAGGAAATATAAAAAATGCCAAATTTAGTTATATTACAAAACTACACTGATAAAACAGCATGAGACTGGCACAAAAACAGAAAAGTAGAATAGAATGGAGACTGCAGAAGCAACCGCAAGCACATTCAGCAACTGATCTTTGATCCACTGGAGGAAAGATAGCTTCTTAAATGAATCATTCTGAGAAAACTGGTTATACACAAGCAGAAACTTTATCTCTCACCTGGTTAGAAAATAAAATTTGAAAAAATCTGAGATTTCACATTAAAACAGAAGCAGTTTTCTAGAAGATAAAATGGATATAATTCTTTAAGACATAGACGTAGGGATAGACTTTATGAACAGAATTCCAGTTGAACAAAAATAACATCAAGAATCAACAAAAGGGACCATATCAAATTAAAAAGCTTATACATAGCAAAGGAACCAACCCACAAGTGAAGAGACACCCTAAGTACGGGAGAAATCTTTGCAAGTTAGTCCTCAGACAGAGAACTTGTATCTAGAATATATTAAGGATACCAAAAAGTTAGGTCCCCCAAAATAAAAGACCTAATCAAAAGAAAGGTAACTGAAATGAGCACAAACTTCTCAGAAGAAGAAGAAGTAAAATTTGCCAATAAATAAGGGAAATGTTTTCCATCTTTGGCCATTATGCACATCTATATTAAAACAACACTAACATCCCATCTTATTCTTGGTTGCCATCAAGAAGTCAAATAAAAAATTCTGGTAAGTTTTTGGTAAAAAAAAAAAAAACAAACAAACTTCTACATTGCTGGTGGGAAAATAAACTATCAAAACCACTATAAAAATCAGTATGGAGATTGTTGAGACACGCACAAAAAGCCTAAAAATACAAGATCCTTTGAACTCAATTATTTACATTCTTGGAATCATGCTAAGAGATTTAATGACATCATACTATAGTGATAAATATATACCCATGACTATAGCACCACAACTCATAATTGTTTAATATTGGAAGAGGCCTATATATCCATCAACAGAAAAATGATAAAGAAATTGTGGTGTTTACACATAGTAGAGTACTACTCTTATGAAAGAAAGATAAATTTGAGCTTTTTGTAGGAAAATAGATGCACTCTGACATCATAATATTAAATGAAACAAATCAGACACAGGTTATATATATCATGATATGTATTATATGAGAAACCCAAAACATAAAAAAAATTAGCAAAGCAAAAAATAGATAATAGGAAGAAGGGAGCGATGCCTTGTTCTTTTGCAAATAGAAAGAGAACCACAAGATGGAAGGAGTGGGAGAGAGAAAGGAGGGGAAAAGAAGTAAAAGTACTAAGATATGCTATGCTCATATACCAACTCCCCCAAATGAATATAATCTTTGTGTACTGCAAACATATACAAATAGAAATTTTAAAAAAATTAAAAAGTCACAGGACTACAAGTGCAGGAACATATTTTTGTTTTATTTTCACGTTGACCCATTTTTTCTGCTTAAATCTTCATCAGTAAACGGGAACAAGAGCAGTGACAACACAATAACGGCATTTATTCTACCAAATTAAAAATTCTGTATGTAACTATACAGAATTAATATTAATGACTAAGGTTATATAAAATTAACATTACATAAAAATATAGAGAGGGATTTTGATTTTGAAAATCTTGTAATTAACAATCTAAATTCTAAAACCTAGGACTCAAAGCCTTCTGATAAAAACTATCTCAAAATTTCAAAAGAGGAGCCTGCAACTGCAAATACCAGAAATCACAGAGAATTAAAAATAAATTTCACAAGATATAAAGTACTATTTATCTCTGTGTGGTGCTTGATTTCGCTAAATAGCAACGACTAACATATTCTACGTAAGATGCCATCTCTATATTTGAGATAAATACATCGTAAAATTCTCAGCTAAGGATGTCCCTTTGTTTTTGTCTCTTAAGACTTTTAAGGACAATATTCTTGTATCAACCCTTTTTCTTTATGATGTTTTAATAAATTTACTTCTAGTTTATGTGCACCTTAAACAGAAAACGTTTTTTCTCCTATTATTCGTATTCTTATTCCGCTTCTGTAACACACATTAGAATGTGATTGTTATTTGTTTAGAAAATAGGAATCATTCTTGTGAATAAAAATTTCATGATATGTATAGTGCTTGAAATGAAATATATTTTACTATAATAGGCATCCTCCAATACAAGAATAAAAAAAGACACGTAGAATATAGGCTTATGTGAGACTGAGACAACCCGCCATTTCCCTCTGCAAGCTTTATTCAATCTATATAGAGAACTGGTTGTCCTAAGAATCTAGAATTCATATTTTTTCAATTAATCTGAACTGACAGTGTAACTCATTACTGGAATGGAAGTTTTATCAAAAATTTATAATTTTAAATAGTGGACATGATATTCCAAGATAATAGAAAATAAAGTACGAAGGTTTTAAGTACATGTTGCCCAGATTAGAATATAATCAATAAAACGAATCAATTTTGTGTGTAATAACATACATATGCACACATAAAATCTTCAAAACAAAATTTAGAAGTTATTAAAATAGGACTCACAACTTGTACAATGTAACATTCTGAACAGATAAATGATAAGTGTTACATTCAGAATTTCTTGGATTTAAAAAGTATATATATAAGATTTGTTTGTATAATTATATGTATAGGTGGCATGTAGATGACTAGCATAAATGTCACCATTAAAATAGGATAAAACTTTAAACCAATAACCCAATAGTCTTAATAACATGCACATAATTTTAATACAAATTTTCAGTAAAAGTCAAGTCTTTATGTACACAGATATAAAGGAATTATTTGGTTTGAATAGGAATTTATACCATCCAGGTATAATCATTCTTCCATTATTCTCTAATTTAAAAGCAGAAAAGCACTTGTGACAATGTATTTAATTGTGACTTATATAGTGAGACAAATATAGACAAAATTATATATCTCCTAGTGTTCTACCATAAAAGCAGAATAAGGATCCTGATGGATACTGCATTTGACAATTGAATTAAGTTTTCAGTTTCAAACAAGCTTTATCAATTGTAAAACTATTAAGTAGAAATTGTTTCTGATTTCAGCACCCTGAGACTTTTGACTTGACGTTACATAACAGTACTGATTAAACAAAAGAAGGAATAATCCATTGTATAACTGGTTATGTAAACTCAAGTTACCAAACACAGAGAGACAGGATGTAATGTTAAATGGATTTTTAAAGTTATTGACATAGCTTCAAGTTTCTTTATATGTATGTATCATTCTCTCTCCTTTACATTTTATCTTCTTCCTCTTATTGAAGTAATTTCTACAGTGGGATACATTATAAACTAACAGAAACTGACCAGAAAATCATAGTACCTATTTTTGTATGGTGGTACTTTAACATTGATATTCATACAAAAGATTTTGTCCAGTTCTTTTACTATATCAGTTTTGTACAAAGTGTCATAAGATTAGATAATACCATCAACAATTGGTCTAACTGGAAAATATGATTTATTTTCTTGCCTTTTGTATACTTTACAAAAAGGCTTGATCTAAATATAATCCCACAGAAACAGTTTCTAAACATAGAAAAGAATGAAAATATAATAAAAAATAATAAACATTAGGGAACTATTTTCTAGAATGGAAGGGAACAAGTAAGACTTTTTGTACATTTAATTCCTTCCTAAATTTGTATATGACCATTAAGTCACATCACTTCATGTGTGAAATTGTTTTGGGGATGGGGCATTGATTGCTGTATTAAGTTG
Organism: Dasyprocta punctata; assembly: GCA_004363535.1. Taxonomy (NCBI): domain Eukaryota; kingdom Metazoa; phylum Chordata; class Mammalia; order Rodentia; family Dasyproctidae; genus Dasyprocta; species Dasyprocta punctata. The sequence goes on along the minus strand of RJWM01005038.1, from coordinate 40,770 downwards.
AACCTAAAGTAGTTTATTGGGTTTCTTTGCCTTTTAATCAGATCCAAAGGGGATAATATCATGACTGGTAATTATATCAGGTCACTTTAAGTTGAGGTATAACATAATGCAAGAAAAGAAAGCACCCTAAAGTGTACCGCTATAAATCAGGTTACAACTTTGAATACTTGGAACCTGATCCAACTGAGAAAGTTCAGGGTTCAGAATAAAACATATTATTTACAAATTGTTCCATTCAAAGTGCAAGGAAATATGTTGTAAACTGAAGTTCATATACCCTGTCTTCAGTATTTGGGATAGTTCTGCTCCTGGGAAGTGTGTTTATTCCCCAGTATTTTCCGTATGCTGAATGTACAGCAAAGATTCTTCAGAGAAATCACACTGGTTGGCAACGGAGAGTTGAATATTGTACAATAAAGTTGTGATAATTTTTTTCACCATGGTAAACAAATGATGATGTATATCTTCCACGCCTTGTTTAGAAGCAAATGTGAAAAAAAAGTAGAAAATAGTCACAAAATCCTAAGTCTTATACCTCAATGTTTTTAAGCTCCCAGTTGACTGAAATACGATGAGGTGTTTATTGTATAGTTTTACTATTCTGCTGTAATTCCACACAACAAGAAAAATTTAGAGATTCATTATACTTTAGAGGCAGTTTACATGTTATTCGGGCATGCTATTGAGATCTACTACCAAAATAACTTATAGAGTCACAAGATTTTTTAGTGGACCTCAGAGAAAGGAAATCTCTGGGAGAATTTCAAGGCTCACTACATTTGGATGTAGCCACCACTTGTTTAGTTACAACCTGTTAACATCAAAGAGGAAAACTGTCCCTGTATTCTATGAACCTCCAGGGGGATCATCTTGTATGATATCTACATGTAGTATATCTATGTATCTATCTAGAGTATCTACATATCTATATGGTAACATACTATTTTCTGTAGGGTCCTTCATAAAAGAGAATCCTGATGTATACTCAGTAAGAATATAAACTTGTTTCTGGTATTGGTTTTTTGGACTCATAATAATTCCAATAAAAACACTACCATTGGATTTACATAATATTTTGGACAGCAACATTTTATTCTTCACAGAATCAACTTTGACCACAGAAATCATTGTAAAGCAAATGAAGAGATGCAGTGAGTTCAAGGTTAGAGAATTTGCAAGTATTCAACATATCCTTGGTCCAACAACAGCTCATTTAACAGAATGGCTGTTGACAGCTCACTTATGGCACGGGCAGTCTTGACAGCTAATAGACTGAAGGGCTATCCCAAAATGGAATATGTGCTTTTTACCAGTAGCAAATACAATGTGCTTTCCACCTCCCATAGCTTCCGTATCATAATAAATGAGGGCAGGAAAGTAGATATTGTAGACTCTCCTTTCCTTACATCTCATAGTATTGACTTGGGATCTCCTGGATTAATAGAGCACAGATATTGTCACTGACGTGAGGCTGAAATTACCACCTGACGATTTGTGCTATTCTTGGCCCTAATATTTCAGGCAAAGAGGAGGAGTAATGTACTGAGTAGATTGATTATAATGTGAAGAAAAATAGAAAAAGTCGTTACTATATAAAATGATAAGAAAGAAAGGATATGGGTTTTCAGCCTAGTTATAACCCCAAGCTCACAGATAAAAAATAATGAAAATTTTCTTCTTGGAAAAAGAGAGGATTACTAATAGAAAAGCAGCTTGAGAAACAAAATTTAGGTTTCACTTTCTAGGTAAAAGATCATGAAAATTAAGGCATCAAATTAGTGGAAATGAAACAAATAATCTGCAAATATAAATTATAAATTTAAATCCTAATCACATAACCCACTGCATTAGATTGTCATAAACATGCTGCATTTTCTTTCTTATTTTTTTATTTAGAGATTTTATATATCTAATTGATAAAAGAATAATGTGAGAGTTTTTTTTTCAGTTTATTCTGAATTTCAATATAGTTAAATACTCCATATGGATATTGAGTTGACAAAAAGTTGGTTTGTGTAATGTTTGTTTTCAGTACTGCATCATTAAAATCTTACATGACCTGTAGTCTCTGTACCTCCTAATAAATGGTAAGGACTACGTTTCCCTGAGTTCCATTTCCTGCGTAATGTCAGATGCAGTTTCATGAGAGGCACTCTCAAGACATTTGGAGAGAAAAGGGAAGGAGAAAGATTAATTTTTGAAGAAATTTGTATTGAGAAACGGTTGTGGCTACAGTTTACAGACTTTTTAGTGACTTACTGAGAATCCTCCATTCTAGAACCTCAGGTTAAGAAACTTCGTGGTGGTTCCCTTGTTATACAATAGCTCTTCTAAACTTGATGATGGTGTCCCTGACATTAGTTTTACTAATGTTTCCAATATTTTTCTAATGTATCCAACATTTTTCTAGACTTTATACTACATCCCCCAAAGATGTAATTCATTTAGTAGCTTCTCTTTTATTGACTAAATTTTTAATTTATGACAACTTTAGAGATACCTTATATTTTATTTTGTCCATTTTCTGAGACTTTTTTAGAGCACTGCAAGTCCATTTCCTCACCTATCCTTTTAGGTAGATGGGCAATATTTGTTTTTGATAATATTTCATTGTCCCTTTTAAATGACACTATTTTCTTAATACCCAGTTTCTCAAAAATACATCAAGAATCGGTAAATAGTTTGAGGTTCTGAAGCACTTTGTATAGGTGAATTTAATCTTCAGATAAAAACTGATAACACTGTTATTTATGTAGTGTACATCACTAAACAAATATGTACACTAAGTGTATTATTAGACATTGCTGTCTTGATTAATCATGTTTTGGTTGTTTATTAAAAATTTGGTGAACACATATTTTATGCTAGGAAATGAATTACGATCTGAAGACACAATGATAAATCAGATCTCCTTGGTGTTTAAGAAGGTCACATTTTACTGATAAAGAAACCTTAAACAAATCAGGGAAGGAGAGAATAACACAATGGTTTTTGAACAAGAATGATAAACACAGAGATAATCATGATTTAGTACAGAAGAATTAACTGAATAAATTTGCTATTCATGCTAGAATAGGCCGGTTGACATAAGCTACTTTAATTGGCTAATCTGAATATTCACTGAGCCATTATTTTCTTAATATCATTATTAATTAATATGAATAGTATAATACTATGAGTGAGTTTTTTTTGCCTAATTTAGATGCTCTTATAATTTTCTGTTTATAAGTGACCTGAAAATCAGAGAACAATGGTTCACTGCATATCCACATTAGCAACTAAAATATATTTGCATATTCTAATTGAGTTTTTAGTTTTGTTCACATTTTTCTCCATCTCTTCTAGGACAACTACCATATCTTCTAGACTACATTTTTCTGCACCTGCTTCTACTGGCATCTCTGCATTCATCAATCTAACAACAAATTAATCACATAGTAAAGAGAATCAACCCGGATAATTTACCTGGAAGAAATTACTCATTGGCTTTTTATGAGATACAAAGTAAAATTAAATTCTCTAGTCAGCCCTGTAGGAGATTTTACCTGTACTTACAATTCATATGCAATATTTCACAATAATTCCATTTATTAGTCCTTTGAAGATAACCAGTTTATTTTCATTCCATGGTGAGGTTGTGGCTTCTCTTCTTTTCTCTCCTGGCATGTGAGATTTCCCTGGCAGTCAGGGCACCTAACATTAAATCCAAGTAGATTTGAGTTTGAAATGATTTGGGAAGAACCAGGGGAAAAACAGATCACACTTCAAAATTTCTTGTTGGTATTAAAGATAAAAGAGATAGCCATTAATTTAGCTAATTAGTAAGTATGAAGATTTTTCGAGACTTAAATAAATTGAGGCAAGATTGCTACATGCCTGAACTCAGAGGGCTGCAGAGAGTTTTGAAATGGCAGTCCCAGGAGTTGGAGGAGTGCAGCCTCAGATCTAAATGATATGTGTGCTATTTCAATCTGACAATAGATATTTAAAACCGTTTTACCTAGTAAGCCTCATGAATGGGAACCTTCTCTTTCCCTATCACACTTAGCACATATTGGTTTCTGAAAGGAAATGTCAAGGACAGACGCTCCGTCCTGCAGTTGTAGTCAGTGCTGAATCTAGATACATAAAGAATGCAGCTCATATTCTCTGCCATAACTTTATGAACTCACCACCCTGGCTGCTCTAGCAACTAGGTGGATCCTGGAGTAGAATACAGAATTCAATAAGCTGAACTACTCACTAGCCCCAATCTCAGCTCCGTGCTGGATGTGGTTTTATTACTAACACAGGTTAAAGAGGCTTAGGTCCATGGTATGAGGCTACAGATTTGACAAACATGTTCTATTTCATTCTAGTCAGGAAATGGGATGAGAAATCGTTTTCCTTCACATGGGCTAGTCAACATTACTCATTTACTCTTGCCCACAGCTATGCAATGCTCCTGACTTCAAATTATACCACAGAGTATCTGTGAATTGTCTGGACACCCTACAGAGTATCACCTTGCCGAAATTCTTCTGTGATATCAGGGTGATAAGCAAGATGTGCTAAAAGTGTTTGGTCTGGTATAGGACTTGGTACAAAATTAAGAATGATAATAAAACACATGTGCCTCAGAGAAGAGAGATCAATATACCAAAGTTTACAAACCTGTTACATCTATAAAGTTCTGGAAGCCATCCTAAGACATTTTCTTCAAGGCAAAAGACAAATCAATCTTTTATGCATCACCTAATACAAACAAGGGGGTACAATGATTGATAGACCACTTTTGGTTCAAAAAGAAATACATACTACACCTAGGAATACTCTCTAGCCCATTATCTGGGCAGCGCAAAATACTTAGAGTAAGACCAAAGGCTAATACAGCCCAGATGTGATGGCAGCTATCGTCACATATGAAGCTTACACTTTTGCAGACTCTGTTAAGGATGTCAGTAACAGGAAGCACTGCAGTAAGGAATCTTTAGAAACAACCATTGAGAGAATTACAATGTAGTTTCTTGGAAGTCTCAAGCAAAGCAAGGGTACTAGTAGTGGAGAGTTATGTGAATTATTTGACTTTTTGAATTTTTATTTCAAAAATATCTCCCGACCGGTCTTGACTATTAGAAATCCAACAATTGACCTTATGTTTCCAAATAACTATTGTTGCCTTTGTGGAGATATAGTTGGACAGGCATAGCAACAATCATTCATAATTTGGAAACAGTGTATCTAGGTTCAATTTTCCATCAAAGCAAAGGCACTAGTACCCTGCATGGGCTGGTAGGATGAACTCTAATATTATGAGCCATGGTTGTACTAGCAGTCAACCTTCAATTGATTTACATGGCAACAAAAAGGGAGGTCCTATCTGAGTGGGTGATAGAATAGGAGTTTGATTTGTAAGCCTAATATGTTAGCTCAAGCCAAAAGTAGGTAATTGATAGTATTTTCTTAAAAGGAAAATTCAATCTTTCTACACTTATTTATCTGGTTACAGAAATAATAAAAAAAGAAAAGAAAAATATAGTTTTAATGTCTGAATCATATATGTAGAGGTAAGAACAGGAGACACAAGTGGAAATACACTGTAAATTTGCTCAAGAAATAGAAAACTAGGATTCACACACACTAGAGCCTCGGCATTGGACTGGAAGGCCACAGTAATAAATGGTAATCATTACTTGTGGTTTTATTTTATGGAGAAGGTTTTGTTAAAATATAAGGAAATTGTAGTTCACTAGATTCTCCTAAACCTTTATGTTTTCCCTCATTAACTTTTTTAGCCTTTATTCATTAATAATGTTAAGTAAAAATATAGTTTTCATTTTCCCATGGGTCTAAATTTGCTACTATGAAAAGAAATTTAGAAAACATAGCAGATATTAGTAAATAATACTTATAAGCTTACTGAATAATTTGCTTGAAATAGACAATATCAGTTCCTATTAATGAAAACCACCAAGATATTTACCGGGGTGTTGAGTGTCTGTTGCATATATTTTCATCATTAATCATTTGTATTACTTTTTCATAGTAAAAATGACTCCAAAATTATGTTAAGTTTTACAGTTGACATGGAAGTTATGTAAAATTTTAGAACTGTGTCCACGTCCATATCCAAGACTTGAGGTAGGCGGAGCGTTGTGAGTTCGAGGCTGGCTTGGGCTAAAACGCGAGCGCAAGGCCGGCCTGAGCTACATAGTGCGACCCTGCCTCAAAAAACCAGGGCCGGGAGTTTGGCTCAGTGGCTTAAGCGCCTGCCCTGGCAGGCGTAAGGCTGTGAGTTCAATTCCCGGTGCCACAAAAAAAAAAAAAAAAAAAAAATATCCAAGACTATCCACGAATATAACCTGTATGTACTTTTCAGTATAAATTTTTGTTATGTAGTGGAAATTTTGTTTAGTGAAAATACAGCAATATTTTGGCTTTTTGTAGTGTCCTAGAAAAATTTTGCTTCTGAGATAATTTATTGAGGTTAATTTTATTAAAAAGAAAACTCATTACTTATATGCTGATTTTCTTCATACATACTAATGGTAACAAATAAAATTACATTCGACAAATATAACCTTTCTGGAGAAAACCATCTCTAGATAATTTATTTGTGAAGATCTATATAAAAATGGTTATTAGACTGGACAAAATCAAACCTTGTTTTAGATCTCTCTCTTTCTCACTGTGCTAAAGAACTTTGGTTTCCATGTGACTTTTAAAGGGATATTAATAGCATATGATGGCAAAAATTTGCATACTCTCATTAGAATGAGAAATATTTGTGGGCTGAAATGAAATATGAATATTAATGCTACAATTGATTTCTAAAACAGTTCATAATTTGCGCAAATGATTATGCCTCTAAATAATTTTATACAGAAACTGGAAGGCATAGTTTAACATGAAATAAGATGAGTTTTACAAGAAAATGTTCATTTATACAAAGAAATTTCCTGAGAAATCTCAGGATTATAATTTGAGTGAAAGTATCTATTTCAAAACCATTAGAAATTTTCACAGACAGCATACATTTTCTAAAAACATGTTTCTATTTTATTACATGAATTTACATAGCATTATCCAACATTAAGCATGAACATTAAGATTACCTAGTGACAGTATTATCTATTTTTGTTTCTATGTTATGTATTTTATATTCAGTTTTAAAAACTATTGATGATATATGTAGATGATTGGATACATTATTTATGAAGTAATGTGAAGTCACTCTTCTCACCAATAAATGTATAGTAATTATTGCCTTTTACTAACCAGAATCACTTTAAAGGAGTTTAAGATTTTCTGAAAATAGAACACTGACAATAAATTATAGCTAAGCTATAATTTTCACAAACTAAAATATTATTAATATTCACTAGTGCAAATATATGCTTTTATTTATTCTCTCATCAAATAGCTGTCAAATTCACACTATCAGGAACTTTCGCACCATATACAAAGTGATAGATATTACATTGTGATGTTTAATGTTTAATTTTATGTATCAATTTAGCTTGGCTAAGAGATGCTCATATACTTGGTAAAACATTATTTTGAATGTGCATACCTCTGAGGGGGCTTCTGGAAGAGATTAACAATTGAATTAGTAGGTGAATAAAGGAGATATGCCTCCATCAATGGGACAATCATCTTTTGAACTAATGAAGGCATCAGTATCACAGAAAACTGGAGGAAGGATAAATTTGCTTTTTGTTATTCAGTTGAGACATCTATTTTCTGCACTCTGACATCAGTACTTCAAGAACATGAGTTCAAGCTTTCCTGGACCTCCAGTATTTAGGCTGTCAATCAATTATACCACTAGTTTTGTTAGTTCTTCAGCTTGCATATGGCAGTTTTTCAGACCTCTTGGTCACTGATATATGAAAACCAATTCCACAATAAATCTTCTCATATATTCTTATTTATATCCCATGGTTTTCTTACTCTTCTGAACCCTGATTAATACTGGTCTCTTACACATAGATATTCCTATTTATAAGGAAATCACACTCTGGCCCTTGGGTCAAATCCTGGGTAAAAAAATTTTTTATAAATGTATTTTAATTGTAGTATAAGCACTCTAATTCATTTATATTTTACATAAGGATGATACACTGCAGTAACAGAGTTGAACATTTGAGACATGAAACTTGTATTTCACGAGTCTACAACATATACTGTTCGGCTCCTTAATAAAATGTTCACCAATTTTGCTCTTGAACATAAAGACTTTCAAAAATTCTCAATCAATATTATATTAAATTCAAGAAACTTTTTAAATGAGAGAAAGTGAATTTTTAAAAGCCCAATATGAAAATGACTGCATTATGAAATAATGAAGAACTTTCTGCAATATAGCCAAATTATTAATTTTACAATACTAATATATTTTGTGATAATAAAAGTAATTCTTTATTAATTTAATTTAAAACTGATAGCTATAATATTAAGTAATACACATCATACTAGGATAAGAAAGCCCAAATATAAACCCAGTAATAATAAAAAAATTATTAGAAGAAAAAATAAATAACATTATGGTATCAAATGACACATTTTCAATGGGACTCAGCATGGTAATAATCTGTGACCATTATGCATGTGATGTATTTATTTCTTGTACATGGTTAGCCCGCAGGTCAATAGTCAAATTTTTTTAATGCTTCTCTCATATTGGCTGTACATACTTGGCATCTATTTTCAATTGGCTATGACTATATCTTGTCAATCATGGTATTTTTATTACTACTCCTTTTTAAAGATTTTTAGTACCACTCCTTTTGTTTGTCTGTGATTATCTATTAATTCTAATAAAAGCAAATTTTTCAAAGTGAGAGTATCATGTCTAGTTAAGGAAATGAGTATTAGTGTTGAAAAGCAAACACAGCTATATGTTTCCAACTATTAGTTATTTATTTCTCTGGACTAGCCCATTATAATTTTATTTTCTTCAGAGAATCATTTCATGCAATCCTCATAATAATTCCGTGATATGATAGTGTTATTTATTTCACTTTTGATTATTAAGAAACAGTGCAGAAAAGCTATGGCGCTTAGGGAAACTGCTTGCTGGTAAAGGATTTGTAAAAATAAGACAATAGTCCAGGTGTATGTGTATAAAAAATATGTACTCTTAACTGCAATATCGTGTACCACAAATGTGCTAATAAAAATAAAGCAAAACAATAAAAAACAAATGTATTAAAAATATTCTTACCCAGTCTGGATTATTTTTTAATTCTCCAAACATGGAAGAATTTTTTCCTCCTCTGACATCTTTTGTAATCTGTTTAACAAATTTACAAAACATAATAAGACTTTGTCCTCGTTTAGTAATATCTGAGGCTTTTATTTTTTGGTCAAGTGTCTCACTTTTTATGCAGGCTGGCCTTGAACTCATTATGGAGCACAGGCTGGTCTTGAACTTGTGGCGATCCTCCTGCCTCAGGTTTCAAAAGACTGGAATTACATGTGTATAACACTCTATCAAGCTTCTAGCATTTTACTATCCAATCATGATCTCAATTGCTCAGCTTTCAAATCAATAAAATAATGCAGTGAGATGTGAATATTCCAGAAAGTCTGAAAGCAATTCCACGTTTCTTCAAGTTTGTTTTGAAATCTTATATTGTATATTGAAATAAGAGAATGAAGGTACCTTTGCAGAGATATAGCTAAAAGTTTAATGATTACACAAAAATGTATTCATATAAAATATTTCATGAAAAAAGAGGTCAAATACAATACAGCCTTTTGAAGAATCATGTAAAATTGCTAAATCTTTATCAAGATTGTTGAAAGAACAACAGAATGTGAATTATATTAATAAAAATTCAAGGCTTATCACATTAAAACCATATTCTCCTACTTGAAATTTGCGTTGTCCTATAGAATGAATTCAAGTTTTTACTTTTGCAATATTTTCTTAGTAAAAAATTGTCAATTTATACAACAGAAAACCATTTTGCTACTTCTATAAAGGAACTCTTTGGAGATCCATGCATAACATGTCGATGTTGGAAGTGAGTACTAACACCGTATGTCACCAATTTCAGCTCTCATTCCCATTCTGATGATATTAACAGTTACTTTCCACTTGAGAAATTTGTGGATTGGGTTTACTATGTTCATTCAACAGAGAAAAATCATTGAAACCAATGTGTAATTTTTCACTGAAAAGGTGAATCCAAACAAATAAATGAATAAGAATGACTAGCAGCAAGATGCCTACCCTGAAAAATTACTTCAACACAAGCGCAGATACAATCAATATTCATAATTTCTAAAGTAGAGTTTAAAATTATGTCACTATTAAAAGTCATCTCTTTAATGTCAGTGAAATGTATCTTCCTGCCTTCATTTAGATGACAGTTTTATAATCATTATTACTAATTTCTAAAACATTAAAATTAATCTGCTTATCTATATTTTTATTGCTATTAGTTCCAAAAAATGATATCAAGTAACCTCATTTTACTGAGTTAGAAAAAGCTATCAAGGAGATTATTTCTACTAATAGAAAATGACAAAAAACAAGTGAATATTTTCAAAATGTTTGATATGTATCCTTTCAAGACGCTTATTTCTTTTAATTTCCCCAGTCTGTGCTGTTTGTTTGGCTTGGTTTTTGTTTCTTTTAATAAATAGTCTCCCTAAATTGTTAAGTTCTCAGACTGTACTTAAACTTGTGATCCTCATGCTTCAGTCTCCCAGAATTCTAGTGTTATAGATATGTGCCACTATGCCTGGCTGACACTTTAAAAATGTATTATAAGTGATGAACTTCTGACTAATTTATAAAACTTTTAAAACCTTCGAGTATGTGGGATCATTCAGCATACAGCACTACATTATTAAAGTAGACCTACATTTAACTGTACATTTTGCAAATGAACTAAGCAGACTCCATTACTACCTTAGTATGGATAGAGACACAAGGGATTATCACTTCAAATATACTCTAGGACCTAGTAACACCCCCCACAGTTTTCTCCTTATTACTGTATATAGAGATTAGCGTCTTTTGCAGGATCACACAATTAGTAAATGGTACAACAGAGATTTGAGCATGAGTATTTTGATTCATTAAAAAACACTTTTGCCATTAAAATATCTCTCTGAGAAAGTTTATTTCTTATCAATAGTTTAAAATATACATCTCCTTTCCAGCAGCATACAAAATCTTAGTCCTTATTTCAATTATCATACATTTAGTAATCACTTGCTCTATGATAGAAACTCTTAAGTGCCAAAAACACAACAGTAGACAAGAAAATGTTGATCCTATTAGATTCTAAGTTTGTGAGACATACTTTCCAACTTAGTGTTTTTCTAAATCATTATCACTTTTCCAAATCTAATTTCTCATTTTTCAATCAAAGCACTATAGGAAAGACAAACCTACAGACATGATTAAGAGAGGATTATAGTTGTGAGAACAATTAGAAGAGAATAAATAGATATGCACGGCATGTGAAGATGGACAGTCCAAGGTTTTACACAGATTCAAATATAATTTGGCATTCTTGCCCTTCATTTTATTCAATTACATTTGATTGTCAAGATCCTTTAGTACAGACGAAGGTATCAAGAAAAATAATGCCAGATATAGAATTATTTGCTTTGCTGGAGTGTTTTCCCCCATGCTGAGGTACTGGGTGTTGATGATACTATCTAATTTATGATTTTCTAAGTTAATTTAGGTTCTTTATCAAGGACTATGTTTTTGATCAACGTAAACAATATAATAACTACACGAGCTGTAGAAGACGCTCTATAAGGACAGAGATATATTTCAATCAGGAGAAAGCATCCCTAAAGGCACCATATGCAGGGCCCTGTGTTCCAGCCCTAGCTTGAAAGAAAGAGAAAAGAAAAGAAGAGAGAGAGGGCCAAGAGGTGGAGCTCAGCACCACAACTCCTGCCTGGCCACTGTGAGGCCCTGAGCTGGATTCCTGAAACCAAAGGAAAAAACAAGATAAAAGAGAAAACCGCCCTGCAAGGTTAATGGATTAAATCATATTTAGTAACCAAAATTTTGCAACAGTAAAATGATTAATCATTTGTTTTATTTTTAGCAGTTGGAGAAATTTGTACTGATCTATTTTTTAAATGTTTTTTAGTTCAACTTATTCTTCAAATAATCAGTCTTTATCAATTATTTCTATTTTGTATTTTCTGAATATGGATGCAAAAAAGCCAGACAAACAGCAATTCCTCAAATAGATTCCACGTACCACCTCTCTGTCCCCTTGAAATTGCCATGTGATCAAAATCTGGACCATGGAGCACAGCAGTTTGGCGGCGTATGACACCTAATTGTAATCATAAAAATCATATCACACTAGCTTCAGAATTTAACGGCTGCAAACACAGACTTTTAAATAGATTATGGAAAATTTGAAGTAACATGTGTGATATGATTTTCCTTAATAATAGCATCGATCATATCAAGAAAATATATTGATTAAGTGGAATAAACACCAAACGCAAAACTTTGGCTAAGACCCCATTTTTAAATTTTCTGTAATATTTAGTATAAGAGAAAAATATAAAGTTAGAGACTAATGGCAATATACTAACTCTAGTTTGCTTTTTTGTAATTTGAGTAGACTTTTATTAGAGATTTTTGGCAATGATTACATCGTTATTTTAATTTCAAAATGGTAAAAGTAAATGAGACATGATGACATTTTAATAATCTTTGTTGTCGCTATACATGGTGTTCCATAAGCCAAACTAGTTGTAGCAGCAATGTTGATAGTGTAATAGATGTTGATCATTCCAACTGTTAATTATTATCAATTTTTTTTGTGTGTGCCAGGAATCAAATCTGGTCTTCACTTAGTAGTTCACGATCTTGGGCTTGCCAGGCAGGTAATGTGCCACTGAAGCATATCCCCTGCTAATTGTTAATTATTATGAGCAAACTTTTTAGCATAATGTTATTTTTCTTATTTGATATACTGATTCAATCTCTGAAATTTTTTGGGGGAATGTTCAAACAAAAATGAGAACAGTCCTGATGAAAAATATAAATAAATACATCAAAATGATGTGATCATTAAATACTCTAGAGTTGAATTGAATTATCACATGACACATCACAGTTTTGCACAATGAAGACAATAATTTTAAAGTTAAATACATTGTAGGATTGATGTGGTAAAAATAAAAAATCTAAATATATTTAAAAATGAAAAATACTTAAACTTTAATGTCGTATTATAATCCCAAGTTGCCAGTATATAACTAATATAAGGCAAGTTGAGCCACTTAAAGCGAATATGCATAGGAATAGATCAAAACTACAGAAAAAATTTTGATTTTTTCAAGTGAAATTTACATTATATATTAATAATAAAGAAGGAGGAGGTGGAGGAAGAAGAAAATGATAACAAAAAAATAAAATTTGCATAAATATCCTCATTCTTAGTGCTATACATCAGGATAGCTGGCCTTTTAATTTTTTGTTTCATTTTTCTAGAATTTGTAAAACACATCTGGTCTTCACTTAATAGTTCATTTCCATTTGATATATTTTCTAAGTTTTGTCCCTTCTAATCTTTTATCATGTCTTCTCTTCCCAAGTATAGTACTATATATGCAAGGGCAAATTTATTTATTTAGTTAGTTTCTTTAAATCTGTAACTTATTGTACAATATGATAGAGTACCGAAATCTAAAGAAGTACCAAACTAAGTGGAGAGAAGGAAGAACAACCTGATAGTTGTTCTAATATATCAGTATCATCTCACGTGAAAACTCCTCATTGATGTTCTTTGCTGATCAAATGGAAAGTGTAACCAATTTTTTAAACCTTGTTTTCTTCTACATTTTTTTAGCAAAATCAGTTTTGCCAGATAAGTCATTGATTCCAAAGTATGTAAATGTTTATGTTCTATCCCATTGTTTAAAAAAGTAAACCAAAGTAAACTAATTTAACCATAGGCCAAACAATTCTTAGATTTCATGTTTTAGGAACAAACTAATTTAACCATAGGCCAAACAATTCTTAGATTTCATGTTTTAGGAATGGATTTATAATAACTTATAGATATAGTAAAATTAGAGAGCTATAATGAGATATTTATTGTATCAACATTAGAGTATTTTTTCCCCTCTGTGACAAACATGAGTCTTCTTTTACTTGGTATGCTATTTGGTGTGAATATGAGTTTGTTCCATATTAATGCCAAAAACTATTCCATTGTGTGGGACACATAGTTATATATATTTATTTATTTATCTGTGTTTGAGCATCCAAACCAGTTTTGAACCACTATCATCTACAAAGTTTCAATGGAAGTGGATTACCTAGAAGTGAAATATCTGGACATATGATAAAGTAAACTTTATGAACAAACTATAAACTAGTTTTCAAACTAGTTTTACAATTGTGTATTTTTACTAACCCTGTGCACTCTACCATCACATCGTCAATTGTTTTTGTCAATCTGTGACTTTGGCCAATCTGTCATATATAAAGTGGTAATGTATGTTTGATTTGAACTCTCTGACAACTAATAATTTGGATACTTTATGTGTCTATTAGCTGTTTTCATATGTACTTTTATAAAGTACTCCAAAAGTTACCAATTCTGTCATTATCACTGTTTTTATTGTTGATAGATGATAAGACATAAGAAGTTGAGTAGGAATATGAGTGAAAACATTCTTATTTTATTCTTTGGAGGAAAGTATTAATTTTTGACAACTCTAACCACTGTTGACTTTTCATAGTGGTCTTTATTATGCAAAACAACTTCCCTTTTATTCATCATTTGCTAGGTGATGAATTTGGTCAAAATTTCTTTGTTTCTTCAAATGACCATGTTTCTTCACTTTAATTTTCTTCTTCAGGATTTTATCATAGTAATACAGGTAAGTTTACACTTCTCATCCCTCTTTTTATATTAATATTAGTAATTTACATTCATTTTCCATAATCCAAGGCTTATTTATTAATGTTTTCAAACAAGCATTTTTTTTTCATTTATTCATTTTATTTCAGTACTGGCATTGAATTTAGGATTCTCATCATTAGCTGTGTGGTGTGATAAAAATGTCCAGTGAATGCCAAATTTTTTTTTAAAAAATTACAGTAAAAGATACATTGCCATTAATTTCCTCCAAAGTACTCAACTTGCTTTGAACACATTTATGACATCAGTTTTGTCACTTCTGATGCAATTCTGGAAGGCATCTTTTGTAACTGTCTTTACCAGTGCTCTTGTGGCTTCCTCTGTGTGAAGAATCGATTCTAAATGTTTGCTTTTCCTGATCAATTTAACTTTGGGGAAAACTTAGAAGTTTCATAGTGCCAAATCTCATGCATAAGGTGGATGAAGACATACCATAAAATTTTTATAAACCTGCCAACTGTTAGATGGCAACAGGCAGCAGCTTTCATTCTATTTTTGATTTTATCAGTAAAACATTCAAGAAAGATGATTTCCAGAACTGCTTCAGAAAGTGGAAAGAATGATGGGATGCATATATTTCAAATCAGGGAGAATATTTTGAAGGGAATTATGACAATATGTCTTTAACTGGAATAATTTTTGTAATAATAAATAAATAATAAATAAATTTAAACATTTACCACATATTTTAATCACAGATCATGACAGGGTCTTGTTAAATCACTAAATTGTCCTTCTTCAGCCTCCTAGAATGTTGGGATTACAGGAATGCACCACCTAAACTCATCTTGTCTTCACTGATTTTCTGTGTCGTTTGGTTATTATATATTTAATTGACTTATTTTATTAATTATGCAGATTTAATTATTTTATTGTGCTTTTGATTGAAGATCCTAAAATTGTAGTTTTTCTTCAAAATTATCATGTGAAGCTACTCCTTTTCTTTAAAACTATATTTTTCTTATGGTAGTTTCATACAATGGAAAGCTGCCTAGTTATAAAGTAGCATAACCTTGTGGCTTTTGTAGGTAAATGCGTGCAACTGGAGGTCGTGTTCATGGGCGAAACAGTTTGAACTCCTACAGCTGAACACTAGCATAAAAAACAGAGTGAGTTAGTGGGATGAAAAACACAATAGCTATTATAAAAGTGCAAGGGGAGGAAACACCTAGGAGGAGAAGGTGGTAACTGATGTTAATTTCTCATTGTCTTGTCTTGAACTCTTGTGATGTTTTCACAATTTTGCTAGGTTTGGTTCTGTTCTGTCTTGTTTTGTTAGATTTTACTGTGTCCAATGGTATGGGCAGCTATTTTGAACATAATGTAATGTATTTATAAACATATGTAATGTATTATGGTAGCCATGGTTGTTTTCTTATTATCTGATTTTGAAGTCTTATAATGCTTTAATTCTTTTGTTTAATTGGTTTTATTCTGTTTTCTTTTGTTTGATCTTATTATGTGTGACGGTATGAACAGCTATTTTGAAGAAAATGAGACATGATAGTAACAATTGTTCAATTCCTATTATCTGGTTTTGAAGTCCTGTAATGCTTTCATTCTTTTGTTTTGTTTGATTTTAGTCTGTTTTCTATTGTTTGATTTCATTTTATATGAGGGTATGGACAGCTATTTTGAAGAGAACAAGAGACATTATGGTAGACATTGTTGATTTCCTCTTGTCTGGTTTTGAAGTCCCATAATGCTTTCATTCTTTTGCTGATTGGTTTCATTCACTGTTTTGATTGGTTTTATACTATTTTGTTTTGTTTGATTGTATTGTGTGTGAAGGCATGGACAACTATTTCAAAGAAAATGAGACTTTTTGGTAGCCACTCTTGATTTCCTGTTGTCTTGTTGTGAAATCCTGTGTTGTTTGCATTGTTCTGTTCTGATTTGCTTTTTTGTTTTATTTTATTCTCTTTAAAAAAAAGTAAAACCACATTTTTCTTATATTTTGTAACTATTTTTTCTTACAATTAGTAAATACATGGTATATTTTTAATTTCTTTTTAGAGCAATATTTCTTTTTTGCACAGTGCAATTATCTTTAACATTTATTTGTTGAATATATCGAAAGATAAAAGTTAACGTCATAATTAGAAAATGAAAGAATCAGGGGTGGTGGCCCATACCTACTCTTCCAGCACTCCATGAGTGTGAGGCAGGAGAATAAAAATTCATACTCACTGGGCAATTTATTGACTTAGCAAGATGTAAGGACTGCAAGTCTAAAACATCTTAGGTAGTTTTTCAGTTTATGAGACCTTTTTTCTCAAAATGAAAAACAAAAAGTGCCTGGAGGGATGTAACTGAGTGACAAGGTTTTAGGTTCTATTCCCAAACTGTACAACCACTCTTTAAAAAAAAAGAAAAGAAAAGAAAAGAGAGAGAGAGAATATGAAGAGTGTAAAGAAAACAAAACACAGATGAAAATTAAAATGAGAGGAAAAGAACCAGAAGAAAATGAAAGGGAACATCTTTCTGTTAAACATACACTAACCCATGACTTTTGGTAACTGCATGTTATAGATGAATTAGACAGCCTATTGTCCTAAAAAAAAAACTGGCAAATTTAATATGTGAGAGGAAGAAACAAAATGTACCATTTTCATATGCATATCACAATGAGATAGGGTAAAACTTTAAGAAATACTCCTAGTTTCTTATTTTATTATTTATTTATTTATTTATACCAGGGATCAAACTCATGACCTCACACGCCTGCCAGGCAAGTTCTTGAGCCACTGGGCTAAATCCCTAGTCTAGTTTCTTATTTTAATATAATGACATATTTTAAGATAGTTTGGGTGTTTTGTAAATACCTTCCTCAAATAATTGAAATGTATAAACTCAGTATTTCCCTTTCTCTTAAGTAGATGGCTCACTAATTACTAAATTATAATAAATAAAGTTAGCATCATGTCAAAAATGTACTGGTTATCCAACATAATATTTTATATTGTATTACTGATTTAAACAAATATATCTTTTCCATTTCCTAAATTACATATTAGAATTTTGTAAGCAGAAATATTGAGTAAGCAAAATAATTTTATGAAAAAATTTAAATGTCACTTTAAGAAAAACTATTCTTAAAATAGTTTTTAATACAATGTACATTTAAGAACTTAGTAATTTTAAATCATAATAATTTTTGCAATGTAATTATTAAACATTAATTGCCAAAATTACTATACCTATCATGAAATCTACCAATGATTTGCAAATAAAGTACATGAAAAATCCCAACATGTGTAGCGAAATGTTTATTGTTTAATGAGTATTATTAGTCCTGAGATAATTTCTCTTTTTCTTAGAGTCTTATAAAATTATTTTATTCCAGTTCAAAGGATTTGCTTACAGACACTGTCAGCATTTTTTATTTATAAGGATACATATGGTATCTTTTAAGTTTGCTTTTCTTTCTCAAAATATATGACCACTTCTTAAAATATAGCTTTTAAATTTGAGGTACAAATCTTATTATATTCCTTCATACCTATACATCAACATTCTGTTTTTATATAGTCTTCTATTTATGTGTTTTCAAATTAATTTACTAAGGAATGAACTGCAGAAGAAACAAATGTAGCCATAAACATAGGAAATACTTAATGAATAAGGTTCCCATGTCACCAGAAATGATAGCAAAAATCAACAAATGGGAGTACATCAAATCAAAAAGTTTCTGAACAGCAGGATAAAGAATCAACAGAGTTAAGAGACAGCACACAGAAAGAGGAAAAAATTGATAACAATCTTCTGACAAAGAATTACTGACTAGAATTTACATACAACTCAAAAAAATTAGCACCAAAAATATCATATCCCATCCATAATAGGGCAAATAAATCTAACAGACACATTTAAAAAGGCTAATATAGATGAAAAAACGTTAAATATTCTTAGATATTGGAAAAACGCAAATCAAAACTACATGGAGATTCCTCATTGTTTTCAGAATGGCTGCCTTCAAGAAAAAAATTTAAAAATAAAGCAAATCAAACAGAAAACAAAACAAATAAACACATAATAAACACTGGTGAATATGCAGGGAAAAAGGAGTGCTTAAGTGCTTTGTGTTGGGAATGTAGATTACTATAGCCACTGTAGAAATTAGTACAGAGGTTCCTGAAACATTAAAAATAGAACAGCCTATGACTCAGTTATACAAGTTCTGGTATACAGCAGCTGGTATAAAAGTTAACCTACTATTCAGGTGTCTGTTCATATTCACATATATTATGGCACTATTTAAATCGCCAACAAATAGAACCAAACTAGAAGTCTATCAAAAGATGAATGAATAAGGAATATGATATATGTATATATACACATATATATATAATATTCACATATATAAATTATATATATGATGCTTATTTATATATAAAGAAAAACATTATGCAATTTTCAGGAAAATAGATGAAACTGGAGATCATTATGTTCAATGAAATAATCCAGACTCATAAAGATTAGCAACAGGAGTGAGCACTAATACGTGAAAATCAGAAGCGATGATGTTGTAGGTATTTTTCTCTCATTGCAGAGACAAAATACCTGACACCAACAAATTAAGGGAGGAAAGATTTATTTAGTTCACAGGGGTTTCAGTCCATAATCGACTGGTTCCAAGGCAGGGTGACTTGGCAGAGGGGAAATGAAGATGAGAACAATTTCATGGCAAGCAGAAGACAACAGAAGCAAGTCAGCATGGGAAAGGCAACCATCTTTCTGTCCATTGTATCCAGGCTACCAGGATTAGGGTGTCGCCAAACCAATCAGTGGCCCGATTTAGTTATACCCACACTTAATCCCATGATGCACACTCTAGATCCAGCCACTTCTAGAAAAGCCCCACTTATGACCACATGAGGCTTTGGCGGGACACCTAGCCCCAAACCTTTACAGGTGACACAAAAATAGAAAGAAGATTATTGTTAGATTATAGGAGGGAATGATGAGATGAGGACAAAGAATATAAAGGAGAGGAATGGGGAGTTATAAAAGAAACATGGAGTTACTATTATATCATTAAGAGTTCATGAGGTTACCATGAATTCATTGGGGTAAAAAGTCGCCACTATACTCTGTTAAGTGAAAAAGCAGGCTGTCAAATGCTGTATATGACATTGCCAAATTTTAATGTTCAAAAATGCATTGATACATAGCAATATTAAAATATTAACCAAAAACATGCTTACTTTCACTAATATTCCATCCCTTAGAGCAAGATGCTGAGCATATTTTTCTTTCTATTTGAGTTTTTTGGGCTTTATGCTGTTATAATATGTTTCTAAGCATATGAAATTAAGAACTGTTATAAGCGTGTCAGGTGATGGTTATGTTAGTTTGATTTCAGTAGTTGTTTCATAAAGTAATATATCTTAAAACATGATATGGTACCCTAACATTCATATAGTCTTATTTGTCAACTATGCTCAATAATAACTACAAAATAATTCATTCAACAAAATAATTTCTTAATTTAACAAAACAAAGATTTATTTGTTTGCTATTTAATTTCTGATATCCTTTGATTTGATTTTCTTTAACCACAAATTTAACTAGATCGTAGTTATTCACCTGTTGGACAAGAAAATATATTTATGTTTCAAGATAGAAAAAAATACTGCATAAAATAAAATTGGAGGTTCAGAATAATGCATCTAATTTCTCCATTTGTGGGTTATCTTCCTTTTTTTGCATAGGCAATGTCATTTGAGTAACTGTGGATACCCTTTGTTTAGGTCCCAGTGAAATAATTACCTGAATTGAAAGCATTTATTTTATGACTCCATGTTTGGGTGTCTCTAGGAAACCATCACTTGAGATTCATTGGTAAACTGCTTCTAGTAAACTCACCAGGCAGGGAAGAACATGGTAGCTTCTGGCCACATTGAGTGACCGTTATTGGGGTTCCAGATGTGACCAGAAAAGAGGGAGGATTTTCCATGTTTCAATTTGGCCCAAAAATGCAAGACAAGGACAAAGTTTCAATATCCCCTAGACTCAATTTATAACACATTGTCCCCAAGAGTAACCATTCTTAGTTATGTGTTACAGAAGTTATAGTACAAATCTGTGCAAATAATTCCTTGATTCTAGTCCTATAAGAAAAGTAGAAATAGGTTCAGGTTCATTTGAGGTGTAACCCTCGATATCTATCAATTCAGGAAAGCCAGGAATGGTGGCACATACCTATAATTCCAGAACTGAGAAGGCTGAGACAGGAGAACTGCTGAGGCCAGCCTGGGATATAATGTGAATTTAAGGCCAACTTGAACTGTGTAGTGAAACCTTGTCTCAAAAAAACAAAAACAAACAAACAAACAAAAAAACCCCACAAATTACAGCAGAATTAGATGGAATATTCCTAAGGCTACCTCTGAAAGTTTAGAAAAAATACAAATATTAATGGTCATGCTCTCACTGTGCAAGAACAGCTCAATTTACAGCAAATTATTTCTTGTTCTTTCATTTCTCTGGCCTTTTGGCTGTTCCAGGATATTTCATGCTAACAAGAAGGTAATTCTAGCGGGTAATAGGAGCCAACTTTGGGATCAAGATAATATCATAATGGTCTAAACATTTTTTGAAAGTTTTATTTCTGAGAAATCTCTGCCTTAAAATGTAACAATATATAACCAATCATTCTATCAGTTTTAAATAATTCATGGCATTTTGAGAATTTTGATACTAGCTTCCATGTTCTACCAGTGATTAAACCATTAGTAGTCTCTGACATGATTCTCTCATATTTCTTATATATGAATTATAATACAGAATTAGTAAGAAAATAACATTAAATAGAACATATTTGTTTTCCTCAATCCATAGTCTTTTATAGACAGGAAGAAAAATCAAAATGTCTGTTTTAAAAGGAAATGTACTCAGAAATATCTGGATTTACCATGAAAGTTTTTAAATGATTTAAGGAAAAATAGAGTGTTCTTTACCTAAAGGTAGACAAATTTATATTCTAAGAAGAATTTTACTACACATCAGGGAAAATAATCCCAGTTTTATAACCTGAAGAGTTCATGCATTTTAATCTAACCTAAAAATATCTCTTTGTCATATAGGAGACTTTATTAATAAGGCCTAATTTTGCTTTAAAATATGTAAATGAATGCAAAACTCAGAATCCAGAGAATAAAAAAAATCTGAATGCGACTCCAAAACTGTTAGTCAGCAAGTAATTATATAAATCTAAACAGCAAAATCCACCTAATCATTCTTGTACTGCATTCTTCTGAATACTGTTTAGTAAGTTCATAAAAGTCTGCATTTATATATCTGGTAATCTAACTTATTTATGTAAATTTTACTCATAAATTTAATGCATGTTGAAGGATATTAGTAGGAATAATTAAAACCGGTATTAATTTACACTTACTTATGAAAAATAGAAAGCTTTCACTGCAAAGCTTTGCAAAAAGTTACAAAGTAATAATTTAGAGATGACACTAACTTGAAGAAAGAGACTTTGAAAACTGAACACGGGAGGACTGACATGCTTGGCTTCTATTCTGCCTTTTCTTAATACTCACAGACTTTGTGCAAAATGCAAAATGCTCCTCAGATTCAATTTGCTTTTATATGAAATGATTATTGAAATATTTAAAAAATAAATGAGATTTTCCTTGTATAATAATACAATGTCTTGTACATTATAACTGCCTAATAATTGTGATTCACTATATGTCATTTACATTATTGTTATAATCATACAAGGTCAATTAAAACAGAGTGCTTTTACTTTAAGAACCATTATTTAAATACCTTCTGCTTTTTGTCAAATTGCAAGGCAATCAATTTTAGAAATATTGTTAGGCTTGTGTGATAGAGACAAAGCAGCCTCCTTATAGGAAATCAGAATTTTACTATTCAGACTCAGGCCAGATCCCAGAGTATCCTTGTCATTTTCCTTCTGAACTGTTGGGTTTCCTTAACAGATCATTTCCTTCCTCTTTGTTTTGTTTTGTTTCCAGCACCAGGGATTGAACTCACAACCTCGCACCTGTCAGACAGGAGCTTAAGTCACTGAGCCAAACTCCCGGCCCTCATTTCCTTCCTCTTAATGAGTCGCATAGTATCTTGCTACCAAAAAATCTGTCTGTATAGCTATTTTCTACCAGATTGAATTTTAAGGTTATATTCCAGACTCTGTTACATATTTTGAACTCTAAACTAGTGGTCACCAACATTTTTGGCCTCAGGAGCTGATTTGCGGTCCACACATTTTCCACATTCCGGTGTTAGGGTTGTTTTGGGATGATTCAAGAACATTGAATTTATAGTGTACATTATTCCTATTATTATTAGAAAGATTCACCTGGAGGAACTCAGTCGGCTGGTGACAGAATGGGTGAGCCTCCCTCCATCCAGAGGAGTCTAGAAAGGTCTGAAAGATCCCTGGTGACACAGTAGGGCCCCAACTGAGGCACACACCATTGACAGGTGGGTCTGGTGGCCTGAAATAGTCTGGAGAAACAGTAACAGTATGAGCTAAGGGTTGGTTCACATCAGTACTCCTAGGCTAGTCAGTCCAGGAAGAGTCCAGGACTCACTCAACTGGCCCCACAGGAGGAATTCAGGGCACTAGTCCCTCCCCTACACTTCGGGACCTGGCACCTAGGTGAATACTGGCCACACAGTAGAACCATAACTGAAACACAGGCAATGGACAGGCGAGACTAGCAAGAATAAAAATATTGAAATATGAACCAAGAGGTGAAAATGACAAGACAAAAAAGCAAAATGCAATCTCAGACCTCCGGTCCATCCAGAAAAAGTACAGGAGATATCTTCATTGAAATTGGAAGACACACACCTGAAATTTCTGAAAAGACAACAAATGATGTAAAGAAAAAATCCATGAGATTATAGAGGAAGTCGATAAGAAATAATTTCTTAGGAAAAAAAAAGAAATGACAACTTTAATGAAGGAATTACTTGACACAACTAGAGAAGAAACAGATGAAACACACAGGAGAATAATAAAATGATGGAAATCTTGAATGAAAAATATAGAAAAGAAATAGAATGCATGAAACAGATTCAAAGAGATATCCAGGAAATTAAAAATTTAATTGAAAACTGGCAAAACTGCTTGAACAAAACTGAAGGTAGATTTTCAGACCTTGAAGACAGGATCATGGTTAGCAATCATGAAAGGAAAGATCTCTTAAAAGTAACAAGGGTCCATTAAATAACAATTCAACAACACCAGGGCAATGCAGAGAAAAACAATAAAAGACTGAAAGTTGTCAATGAGAAAAGCAGGAATAAACACAAATAGCATAATTTAAAACTTTCTGCAGTAATAATAGCAGAAAAATTTCCAAACATGGTAACAGAATGTGACATACAAGTACATGAAACATATAGAAAACCAAACAACCATAACCAAAATAAATCTATACCCAGACATGCAATTATCAAGTTCTCAGAAATTTATCACATAAACATCATATTAAAAGCCGTGAGAGGAAAGAAACAGACAGCCTATAAAGGAAAGCTTTTTAGAACCACAGCCAACTTCTTTACACAAATAATCAAGTCAAGAAGAATTTGTAATGAAATATTTCAAACCCTGAAAGAAAATAATTTTCAACTCAGATTTTTTTACCCTGAAAAATTATCTTTCAGAATTAATGGAGAAATAAGATACTTCCACAACAAAGAAAAACTGAAGAAATTAATGTTCCTCAAACCAACTCCAGAAAGAGTACTTACCAGAAGATATTCTAGACAGAGATAAAAATGACCACAATTTCAAGAATGGCACCATAAAGAAACCACCAAGCAGGTCAAGCAATTAAACATAGGGGAAAAAACAGGGTACCAACAATAGTAAAATAACATGATAAACATAAGCCAATACATAACAGTAATAACCATCAGTGTAAATTGCCTCAATTCACTAATCAAAAGAAGAGTGGTGTAATGGATCAAGAAACAATATCCAACAGTATGCTGTATACAAGAAATGCATTTATCTCAAAAAGAAACTCACAGACTCAAAGACAATGGAAGGATGAAGAACAATACTCCATACAACAGGAACCCAGAGAAAAGCAGGGGTAGCTATTCTGTTTGCAGACATTAGGAACGTCAAATCAAAAATGATCAAAAGATATAAAGGAGGCCACTATGTACTTGTTAGCATAACAATTCAAGAGGAAGAGATAACAACCATAAATATAAATGCACCAAATAGGGGAGCACAAAACTATATAAGACAAGTACTAATGGGCATGAAAAATCAAATAAGAAATTGTGATGGGGGACCATAATACCCTATTGTCACAAACAGACAGATCAACTAAACAAAAAGTCAGCTAACAAATAATAGCACACAATCAAACATGTGAAAAAATGGACTTAACAGATGTTTACAGAGTGTTCCACTCAACGACATCAGAATACACATTCTTCTCAGATGCATTCAGGAAGTTTTCTAAAATATGCCGTATACTAGCCCATAGAACATGCTTAAGTCAATGCACAACAATTGAAATTATTCTTATATATTATCAGACCAAAATGCAAGGAAATTGGAAATTAGTAGCAAAAGAAACTGTGAAAACCCCATAAACACGTGGAAATTAAATAAGACCCTCATGAACAAACAAAGGTTCACAGATGAAATTGGAGAAGAAATTAAACAATATCTACTGTCAAATGAAAATACAAATACAACATACTGAAACATGTGGGGCACAATGAAAGTAATCCAAGAGGCAAACTTATAGTGGTGAATTCTCACATCAGGAAAACAGATTGTACACACATCAGAAGCACAAGTTGAGGAGTTGATTCTTTGAAAGAATAAGCAAAACTGATAAATCCCTAGCCAAACTTATCAAGAAAAAGAAAGAAAAAATTCAAATTCATCCAATGAGGAATGAAAAGTTTGAAGTCACTAAAGATCCTGTAGACATTCAGAAGATCATCAGTACCTACTTTGAAAAGCTTTACTTGCATAGGATGAAAAACACAGAGCCGGCCGTGGTGGCGCACGCCTTTAATCCCAGCACTCAAAAGGTTGAAGTAGAAGAAGCGTTGTGAGTTCGAGGCCTGCTTGGGTTACAATGTGAGCGCAAGGCTGGCCTGAGCTACATAGTGCAATCCTGCCTCGAAAAACTAGGGCCGGCAGTTTGGCTCAGTGGCGTAAGCACCTGTCTGGCAGGCACGAGGCTGTGAGTTCGATCCCCGGTAAAAAAGAAAAACACAGAAAAAAATGGACAAATTTCTAGAAACATGAATTTCCAAAGTTGAATCAAGAAGATATAAAAATTTGAATAAACCAATATCAGTTAATGAAATTGAAAATCTAATTAAAAACTTACCTAGAAAGAAAAACCCAGGTTTTGATGGAGTAGTGGCTGAATTTTACAAGAAATTTAGAGAAGATTTAACATCAATGCTCCACAAACTATTTAATTAATTTGAAAATGAAACAATTCTCCCTAACTCATTCCTGGAGGCGAGTATTACTCTGATACCAAAATCCAGAGAAAGACCCAACCAAAAAAGAACAATAGGCCAATCTACCTACTGAATATAGATGCAAAAATCCTCAATACAATGTTAGCAAACAGCATGCAACAAATCATCAAGAAGGTTATACACCATGACCAAGTAGAATTCATCCTAGGAATGCAAGCATGTTTCAACATATGCAAATCAACAAACATGATACACCATATCAACAGGGCCAAAGACAAAAATCACATGATCATCTCAATAGATGGAGAAAAATCTTTTGATAAACTCCAACACTCATTCATGATAAAAAAAAACCTAGAGAAAATCAGAACTGATGGTCTACACTTCAATCTGATAAAATCCATCTATGGTACACCAACAGTGAACATCATACTAAACAGACAAAACACGAAAGCTTTCACTATAGTATCAGGAACAAAATGAGGATGTCCAGTTCACCACTCCTATTTGATATAGTTCTGGAAATGTTAGCCTGAGACATTAAACCAGAGAGAGGAATAAAAGATATAAAGATAGCAAAAAAGAAGTTAAAATTATCCTTATTCTCAGATGGCATAATAATCTTAAGACCCCCAAAACTCCACCAAAACACTGCTAGATTTAAAAGGCAAATTCAGTGGCATAGTTGGACTCAAAGTCATCATGTAAAAATCAATATCCTTCCTGTGCACAAACAACAAACTCACTGAGAGAGAAACTAGGGAAACAATACCTTCCATAACAGCATCCAAAAATAAAAGAAATACCTAGGAATCAATCTAACAGAGGATGTAAAAATCTATATATTGAAAATTACAGTATGCTGAAAAAGGAGATTGAACAGGATGTCAGAAAATGCAAAATATTCCTTGCTCATGGGTAGGAAGATACAACATTATGAAAATGGCCATACTCCCAAAACCGTTATACAGTTTTAATGCAATTTCTATCAAAATACCAATATAATACCTCACAGATATAGAAAAAAAACATTCCTAAGATTCATTTGTAAACACAAGAGACCTAGAATATCAAAGGTAATCCTGGGCAACAAAGGCATCATAGTCACTGACTTGAAATTATATTACAAAGCTACTATGACAAAATCAGCATCATATTGGCAAAAACAGACCTGAGGATCAGTGGAATAGGTTAGAAGATATAGACAAGACTACAAAGACATTCAGGCACCTTATCTTTGACAAAGGGTACAAACAGTTTCACTGGAAGAAAGATAGCCTCTTTAATAAATGATGCTGGAAAAACTGGCTTTCCTCATGCTACAGACTAAAGCTAGGCACATGTCTATCACCATACACTATACCGAAGTCCAAGTGGATCAAAGGTCTAAATTTTTAAACAGAAACACTATATCTCCTGGAAAATGTGGTAGGTAAAACCTTGAAGACATAGCGCTAAGTATAGTTCATGGTCACAACTCAAACTGCATGGGAAGACTCTAAAGTATCAAAAACAGGGATCTCATCTTATTGAAAAGATATGCACATCCAAAGAAATCACCAACAAAGTTAAAAGACAACCCACAGGATGGGAAAAAATTTTAGCCAACTGTCATTCAGACAACGGACTTCTATTTAGAACATATAAAGAACTGAGAAACAATTAGGCCCCCAAAATTCAAAGACACAATCTACAAATGAACATCTGAGATGAAGACCAACTTCTCAGATGAAGAAATACAAATGGCAGGTAAATAAATGAAAAAATATTCAGCATCTTTGATCATTCGAAAACTGCAAACTAAAACAACACTAAGATTCCATCTCACTCCAGAAAGAATGACTATCATGCAGAAATCAATCATTATCAAATGCTGGCAGGGCTGTGATTCAAAAGGAACCCTTCTCCACTAGTAGTGGGAATGTAGAATGGTACAACTACTGTGGAAATCAATGTGGAGGTTCCTCAAAAACTAGGATTGAAAGTTCCATTCAATCTAGTCATTCCCTTTCTGGATATTTTCTCAGAAGATTTTAAAACATTATACTACAGCAATATATGTGCACCCATGTTTATAGCAGCACAATT
The DNA here is from genome assembly GCA_004363535.1 of Dasyprocta punctata. NCBI lineage: Eukaryota > Metazoa > Chordata > Mammalia > Rodentia > Dasyproctidae > Dasyprocta > Dasyprocta punctata. The sequence continues at coordinate 12,310 of RJWM01005038.1, read as the reverse complement.
TGTAATACTAAATCTTGGTAACACTCCAAACATCTGTCAACTACCGAATGGATAAAAAAGGTTTTGTATTTTCATACAGTGCTGTACTACCCAGCTATAAAAAAAAGATAGGCTCAGGGGTTTTAGGCCTCCAAAATGCTTGAAACAGGTCAAAAATCCCTGTGTTCACCAAGTGGCCCCATAATTCCAGTTTGGCTTTAAATGCAGCCATTTCATCTGCGAACCTAACCACAGTTGTCATACTCTTCTGAAGTGACATATTATGTTTGTTGAGGAGGTTGAATATGTCACACAAGTAAGAAAATTCTGCGATCCATTCTGTGTCACTGATACATGTTAACAGTGGTGACTGTTTTCTAAAAGAAATCTCTGGAGCAGTTTCAAAAACTAGTCAGTGAACTACCTTTACAAAGACGACCAATTTCCATGCATAAGAGACTGCGTGTGTGCTTCTCATTCATCTCCTCATAGAGCCTGCACCAACAGGTGCAAGTTAAGGGGATATACTTTAATGTGGTTGATAATTTTAATCCCATTTTGAAAAACATTGTTAATTTCAGATGGAATGTTTTGGCTAGTCTGCATTTCTGTATGGATGACACAATGTGTAGACTCATTCCCATTTAGGGGCAAACGCTTTGAGCCAAGTAGAGAAACCAGAACGCTGTTTAATCATGGCAGTCATTTTTTGAAATGCTGAGTGACCTACAAGTTCTTGACATATGTTCTTAGCGGCAGACAGGGTCAACTCTTCAGCATTAGCAAGAGGATTCTCAGCTTAGCAATGTGCTTAGCTGCTAAGAGATGTTCTAGCTGCAGAACTGAAGTGGTAGCTTTCAGGAATTGCTTTTGGTCTTTGTGTTTACATTTTATTTTCTTTTTAAAAATTCTAAAGGCTTTTTCTTTTAATTCAAATATATGGTCTTCCATGTGGTTAAGCAGTTTTGAAGGTTCACAACTTTGGTAGCCACTCACCACATATTTTCTAAGGAGGGCTTGGAGAACATAAGTCACCTTTTGAAATCAACCTGAAATTTAAGGACTCATAGTATTTTCTTTCAATGGCTGATTTATTGTTTAGAAGTCTTACAGTAATTTTATGTCTCCTCATTGGGTATTTCCATCTTAGCAAAAAATCTTTGTGGCTACTTTTGTTTTTTTTTTAATACGTTTTACCTAGAGATAGCTTGCAGTCTTACCAAAACTGTGACTGAGACAAGTGTGCAGGGAAAGAGAGAGTCAAGAGTAGAAGTTGTAAATAAAAAAAAATCAGAAGGTGATTTGCAGAAAACAATGAGTGCTGAATTCTGACTTAGAGACTGCCACCAGATGCAGCTTACTTGCTAGTTGACACTCACAGATAGGTTGTGAATAGGAATCTCAAGGAATTCACTTATGGTCTCTGCCATCAAACCTCTATTAGTCTGTATTTACAGGTGTGTCCCAAATTAGCATCAAGACCTCTGCTGTACCTCAGAGCATCAGGCATTACATTTTCTCAAGAAGTATGTAACCTAGATCCCTTATGCAAGGGCATAAGCAGTCCACAATAAGGTACTGTCTTGGCTACTTTTCTCTTGTTGCTGAGACAAAATACTTGACACCCGTATGAAGGAAGGAAAGGTTTATTTAGCTTACAGTTTGTGGAGATTTCATTCCATACTCAGCTGGTTCCAAGGCAGGGTGGTGTGGCTGAGGGGCAGCTGCTTATGGTGGCTGAGGCAGACACCAAAAGAGACAAGAGCAAAAGGACGAAAGCAGGAAGCAAGCCTTTTGTATGCAAGCTACCTGCCCCGGGGTAAGTGCCACACTCACACTGCCAATCCCACCACTAGACAATAAACCAATCACAAACTCTAGATTCAGCCACCTTTGAAAGCCTCCTGTGACTCCATGAGGCTTTGGGGGATTATCCAGACACAAACAACAGCAGGTACATGTTTTTTCAAGCTTTTGAGAATCATGCACAGCTGCCAATCTAGAAGACAGACCTCAGGTGGTAAATCAAGCCATGGGAGACAGCTGTAAAAACAATGAAACTTTGCCCATTCATCTGCTGCTCATCGTCCCTCCTGCTGTGCGGTCTGGATTCTAACAGCCCTCCTAGTCACCTGGGCTAGATGTGGATAGGAATTGGGAACTTCTGCTCTAAACTATCTTACTTTGATTTAGTAACCATCATGTTCAGATCAATTTTTTCTGACATGACATCTTTAAATTTGCTAATGTTTCTCACATCAGTCTGTGTTTCAAGGTCTTCAGTCCAAATATAAGCTTTACTTTCCATCTTTTGGACTAAGTCCATCTAGACAATCAATCAGTCAATCAAGCAAGCAAGCACATCTAGTTTGTAAAGAAAGTTGTTTATATACCCTCCGTAATGCCCCCAAATGGTGTCTTCTCTCTTGTCTTTTAGTGTTATTATTGGCTGTTGTTTCTATTCTCACTCCCCATCCAACTATCTGAATAGTCTAAATATAATTCAGAATGACAACTAAAAGAATTCACATTTTACTTCCAAACATTAAGCATAATTTTCAAGTGGCAAAATCACAAAACTAGATTATTAAAATGTTCAAATGATTGAGGCAGTTGAGAAAATTATAGATAATCTAAGTGGAAAGACTGATTGCTGAAAAAGTATACACAAAAGTATGTTTTGGAAATTACTAATGGACTTTCATATAGTTAAAGAATAGCTAAGGAATTACACAACAGGAAATTATTTACTGACACTATTATTAATTACTTGAAATTCACTTTACTAACAAGGACATTGAGTGAAGCAATATTAAGTTTGAGTATTAGGAAAGTAATTCTGATTAAAAAATAGATGTTTGTTTTAGAAAAGTCTTTTAACCTCATCTTCATTTTTTTATTATTGAAAGTAAAGCTGCATTACTACCCTTTCCCACTCTATCCTTCCTACCTCCAAGTTTCTAATCTATATCTATAAGTTTCATTTAAATGTGAAGATAAAGATATAAATAGATTAGGTTGAAATATAAATTATAATGAATTAATTCATTACTAAGTAAAAGAGATTCTAAGTTTATGATCATCACTGATACTCAAAACACTCTTATGGTGTTGACAAAGTATGTGGTATTATCCATACTGACGAATGGAAAAGAACCTGGGGAGAGTAATTTATTACCTGAGGTCATAGTACAAAAACTAATTCCAGTATGTTTCCAAAATATCTGAAAAATGGCATAACAATAATTTCTGCATTTGTAAACCATAGGATTTCATTTTAATCATGAGGCAAATGCAAGTAAATATAAGAACTAAAAGAAAACTAATAAAAATCTATCCTATGAGAGGGGAAGTATACTGTTTGTTGATGAATGACTATTTTTGCAGACTTACCTTCCTCAGAAGATTAGGAATTAATCCAAAGTCTCAAGGAAGCCTAACTTTTCGAAATACTATTTTTAGAAAGAATAAGAATAAATCTTGCTCTCCACATAATTGCTGACTAGAAAAAAATGTGCTTACTTAAAATAATGCATTTTGCTATATTAGAAAATATGAACCATTACAAGTTAAGCTACCAATTTTGTGTAGTACTCTTGAAGAAATTGAAAGAGAGAAATCCCCAGCCTCTTCTATGACAATAAGTACAGGGAAGAAAAATGAAGAACAGAGTACATAATATTATGGTTTTTAATGATTGACTATTTCACTTATTTTCACAACATTTTCTCAAAACTCAACTTGATCCCATTTTCCCAATTCAAGTAGTTTCTATGATTTAGCAAATGCTAAAGTCAGAATCGTGTTCACAGTTGACTCAAGGCCAACATGTTTCAAATATCCCATAAAAAAGCCTGAATCCTCTGAGGTACAAGATCATCATAGGGATTCCAAGAAAATGGTGAGACAGCACAAAATGGACAGCAAATTGGATGTGAACAAGCTACAGAACACATTCCAGTGGTGAAGCTGTTTCTTCACTAACCCCCCAATCATCTTCCTGAAGATAAAGCAGAAAGTCTGACTGCTGTATATATTCCCACATTTATTTAAATTCTTGAAAAAATTTAAAACTATTCAACAAAATGTTTGTTCAAAGTGTGTGATTTCTCTTGTCCTATTTGTACTTTTGTATTATTTCTTGGGTACTGAGAGCCAGGATTCAACTAACTAAACCATCTAGAACAATGAGTCAAGGTGACTCAAGTAAAGGCAAAATAAAAATAAATTTCCATGGAAATAGAGTGCTGGATTTACACAAATGCCAAAATAATGCTTTATGAATAAGATGATTACAGTGAATACAAATGAAATCATATTTTGCCATTTACTTAATTTGTGTTATTAAATGCTTGATAAGAATGTCAGAAGTATTTATAAAAATAATCATTAAAATGATTTATTATAATGATGAGGTAGAATTACTATTAAGGATTAACATGAATCCAGCATGTATTGGAGAATCATTGAAAAAATTACGGAGAGCAGAAAATGTGATCCAAAAATCTAGGACAATAATACACATTTTCTGAGAATGAACTAGAAAAATTATATGAAATTTAAGAATCCAAATTTTTTGGATAAAAATGAAACAGGTATCCTTAACACTCTTTCATGTGCATTTAAATTTAAAGGAAAAAACAAATCAGTAGTTTCATATTTTCAAGATTTTATGGTGAATTTATACAACTCGATTCAATAATCTTTAGTATTATTTTAATTATAATTTATGTTTGTCTAAATACTAAGTGTGCATAATACAAAGAACATGCATTTCTGTTCAAGTACCACACGCTAACCAATTGCACCCCTGGAACTCCACAGCATTTGTTTCAGAAACATTATTATTTTTGTGGACTTTTCTTGTGTTAACAATTCAAGGACATTTATCCTTGAATATTTTTATGAAGTATTTAAAAACCTTTCGTTTATATCAATATTTTATGTACAATATCCCCTTGCCATTGCATTTTATTTTTATCAGGAAAGTTTTTAGCTCGATGTATTGCATTCTGTTGAACTGTTTTATTTTAAGGAAGAATCTTCACAAGCAAAGTCAGAGGGAGACATGAAATTTTTTTTTCTAATGAATTTGGCTCTCATATTTTGAAAAACAGCTTATATAAGCCAACCTGAAATTTTCCTGTCATCTGCTAGAATAACAAGCATGTTTTCACACATTGAATGTTTTAATCCTATTTGTCAGGTTTTTAGCTTATGTTTCCAAATCTCTGATTTAAACTGGCCCACAGAATCTCCAGTTAACTAAAGTCTACCAGAAAAAAAAAACGAATCTTTGTCACCAGGCTGTTAAAAGGTCAACAAGAGTGACAGTGTCACCATCTCAATTGCAGATTTTCAGTTAACAGCCAACTGATGTCAAGACTGAGTCAAAGCTGAGACCTCATCATAATAAACAGATTGTCAAGAAAGCAAAGCAGTGCACAGCTTGGAATAAAAGCAGAGGCAGCTGGCTTCATGGAAATTTTAGGGCATGACAGAGAGCTCTGTGGCCCTCAGAAACTTAACCTATCACTCTGCCCTTCCAATATTAAATCTTGGAAATTTGTTTATCTGTCAATATATTGAGAAAGACAGGGGGAAGGAAGAGACTGAGGAATGTATGTTTATCTTTTTATCGTGATTTAAAATGAATTGAGCATTTAATATACCTCAGCTGTCAATTACTGTATTAATTTTGATACCTATAATAAATATAGAAGTAACAGCAAAAAAGGTGATGTAGCTAGAAATGAATGATGTAAGCAGCAAAGCTCATTAATAAGTAAACAAAGAGAGGATGACATGATTGCTGGAAATGGCAAATAATTATGGGATCCAATGATATGAAAGCCTTTGTAATGAGGACTATACTTTGGCAGTCTGAGATTTAGGGAAGGCATAAAACATTAGAAACTCTAAAAATTAATAAAAGACATTATGGAGGGGTTTTCTAGATCAATTTGCAGAGGTATATGGGTATTAAAGTGATACAGTTATATATGGAAATTTGTTCAGTCTGTAACTTGCGGAGTAATTTTCAATGAAGTAACTTGTGTCATTACATTTGCACAGAATGCATAGAATAAAGAGAACCTAGTATATATTAAACACTTATTAGGAACTCTTTTCCTGGAGATTTTCTAATAAATTAGAGAATAAAACACAAAAATTTTTGTATCAGCTTTGCACAGTGGTAGTATCATAGCCAATGAGGTTTATCTGAGGTGTGATTATTGCTAGAAATTTTTGAGTCTCTCACTCTCTGTCTATACATAAATAGATCAATAAATAGATATATAGATCATATGTATGAGAGAAATCAACTGTATATGTATAGTTTTTATATATTTATATTTATATATATCTCAGATATATATATTCATTGATATAGAGTTACAGATCTGATAAACTATATATATATATTTATATATATATATATATATATATATATATATATATATATATATATAGAGAGAGAGAGAGAGAGAGAGAGAGAGATTCTCTCAGTGTGGTCCTGAACTTATTGTGTAGCCCAGGCTGGCCCTGAACTTGTAGCAATACTCATGCCTCAGCTGCCCAAGTGCTGGGATTACAGACATTGACCACCAAGCCTGGCAGATATAAATTTTAGATTATACTGCAAAAGAGACAAATGGAAAGATAGAATAAATCAAGTAAGATAAATATTAATGGTAAGTGGTGAACACGTACTATGATTTTTCTTCTCCTTTGCAAAATGTTGGAACATTAGAATTTTAGCAAAAATAAGTGTAGAAGAATTTTCTCGGTATTCACTTATTCTAATTTATATATAAACTCCTTGTTTCATTCTCAGCTCTTGTAACTATTCCTCTAAAATTATATATGAAAATTAATTTCACACTTCAATCTGTGATGTACTTTCTTGACAGTCATTAACTTCCAGAAATAATATATACTCTTCTCTCATGACTTTACATTTTGAACTTTACTCCTTAGCATTACAATTATCTTTAACTTTTTTGCTAAATTTTAGGACATGGAGAAGCCACAGGGAAGGCCTCAGATAAACTCATACTAGAAATTTCATTAGCGTTAAATTTGCATTTCAAAAATATCACTCTAGAAAGGCACAGCATGTTTTTTCCAATGAAGTACAGTGATACCAGCTTAACCACTTCCAAATTATGTCCCAATTCAAAGAAATAAAATGATCCCAGTGATAAATACAAAATGCCACTATGCAGTCAATTGTAATTGTAGTTTTTAAAATTCTAAACTCAGTTAATTTTGTAGTTTATTGAATGATATCTCTAAAATTAGAACTCGTTTTATCAACTACTACGTATTTTTAAACAAAAAGCAAAATAATGCTTCCTATTGAAAAAAATTATTTTATTCCATTGCATTTCTTTAAAAATTAAAAATTCTTCCAAGTTAAAAAAAATTCTTATTTCCAAATGTTTGTTCCTAAAAGGCAAAATGCTTTATATCCTTTGATAACATGTAGTAGATACTCAGTATTGTTCAGCTGTCATTAAAAATAAATCTAGTTCAATATATAGGACATACAAGTTGACCAAATCAACATGCATTTGTGTATTTCTCCTTCATTGTCATATAATGTGCTTTATCATGAGTGGGGCAGTACATTCTTTCCGTGTGTGTGTGTATATGTGTCCAAAATACCCATTCTTCCTTTCTGCTACCACAGTTGTTTTCTGTGATTTTAAGGCATAGTCTTTCAAGAGAGTATGTGACATGGAAACATTTAATATATATATATATATATATATATATATATATATATATATATATATTTGTAGCTGAATGTCCAATTAAGTTAATCTTGTTAAACTTCCTTGTTAAACATTATCTATAAAATGGATTACAATACCTATCAAATTAAAGTTTGGCAATAAAGAGAGATAGATGCCAGGACTTCTTGGGGGAAATAGTTTTACATTATCCCATTATAGCATCATTTTGCTGAACATAAATGTGGCATTTTGACATAGTTTGTGGGAGATTTACATTTATATTTTTGTTTTTACATTTTTAGTCTATTTTAATATTCAATCATATTCAGTTCTGTATTTCTCCAAGAAATGTTTTTCATGTTTTTTCATACTAGTGTCTACTTTTGGGTTAACACGCATTTAAACTGAAGCAAAATATTTTAAGCTACTTCCTAAAAATCTTTTTATTCTGTCATGTAATAATGCCCCAAAAATTAAGATATCTATTTATAAACCATCATTATCATCAGCAGCAAATAAGCAATGCTATTTTCTTTATTAAAAATGAATGGAACTTTCTGATACCTGATATTTTAAGGTATTGTGTAGTTAATTATAAAAATACTACACTCTAAGCCAGGCATGCTGGCACAGGCCTATAAACCCAGCACTCTGAAAACTGAGGCAGGGCGATCTCCTAGAGTTCAAGACCATCCTGGGCTACAAAAGGAATTTAAGTGCAACTTGAACTGCATAGTGAAACCCTGTCTCAGAAAGACAACAAACAAACGACCACACTTTAATTTTTTATTTACTTTTAAAAATATTTTTATATTAAAAAGAATAAAGCCAAGTGAGATAAAACAGAATAAAACCAATCAAAACAAAGCAATGAAAGGGATACAGGACTTTAAAACAAGATAATAGGAAATCAATAATGGCTACCATAATATATCTTTCTATCTTCAAAATAGTTGCCCATACCTTCAGACGTAATAAAATCAAACAAAACAAAATGGAACAAAATCAAACAAAACAAAATAATGAAAATGATACAGGTCTTCAAAACAGGATAATTGGAAATTGACAGTGGCTACCATACTACCTTGTGTTATCTTCAAACACAAATAGGCATGTAAAATTAACCAATCAATACAAGAACTAAGTTGCTTCTTTACTTTAGTTGCTCTCTTTTTAGAAGTTTCAGGTGTGTGACTTCTAATTTCTACTGTGTCTGTATCTCCTGAACTTGTTCTGTGTGCGATAGAGGTCTGAAATTCTATTTTGCCCCTTCATCTTGACATTTTCCTGTGTTTATCCAAATCAGTCCACTTTTGCATCCTAGGTGCTTCCTGCCTTTCTGCAAGGCCCTCAGTGTAGATGACTGGAGCAGGCACCCGTGTTTCTCCAGTCCTGGAGTGTTCCTGGAGTAGTGAAAATGTGGGACCTCAGGGCATGCCTTCTTTTCAAGGCCCACGATAGGCTTCCTGGATCTCTGTAGGCCACTGGTGTGGGAACTTGGGGCATGGCTTCTTCCTATTAAGTTCATTTTCTTTGATCCATTTGGTCCTGTTAAGTCTAGATTTGGTTCAGCTTTTATACTTCTTAGCTGATTTTCTGCCTAGTTGACCCATCTCTCAGTGACAATGGGGTGTTAAGATCTTCTGTTACAGTTGTGTTATTGCTTATTTGGTTTTTCATGTCTACCAATAACTGTCATATAGTCAGTTGCTCCTGTATTAGGCCCATGTATATTGATGATTGTTATGGCATTTGTGCTGTCTCCAGCTGTCTCATTGCTCATTGACCACAATCAATCTTGTGCTATTCTTCTTTGCTTCATTTTGTAGCTGTTGGGCTGATTTCTCATGGTCTCTTGCTAGTTTTAGGATATCTTTCTTTTCATGATCACTAGTTGCTATTCTGTTTAAGATTTGAAATTCTATCCTTTCCTTCATTCACTTTGTTGCATATGCTTTCCACAGAGGTTTTTCAGCTCCTAAATCTCTTTTTGTATCTGTTTCATGGATTCTGTTTCTCTCCTATGTTGGGTATTTTTTATTTCCATCTTTTTCTAAGCTCATCTATTCTTTTATTTCTGACTTCTCTAATGTCTTTCATTTTAAGCATTATTTCTTTTTATACCTGAGAGATAATTTTCTCTACATCATTTTGCACTTGCTTTTTCACTTCTGTTGTTATCATTCGGGAAATTCCAGTGTTTGACTTCCACCTTCATCTGTCTCGTTGAGTTCCAGGTCTGTCCTGGGTGGGCTGGAGGTCTGGGGCCACATCCCGCCTCTGCATCTTGCCATTCTCTACCTTCTCTTTTTCCTTTTATTTTGTCTTCTATGTTGATGCCTTCCAACTCCCATGATATATAGCTCCGCCACTATTACTGAGGCCTCTCTCAAGAAAGAAAGGAGATATCTTTTCCTCAGGGATGTCTTCCAGATGCAGTTGGTTCTTTACAGCTATCCCAAGAACCTATCTTTGTCTGATGTTTTCAGTTCTGTGACAAAGTCCATGTTGCATCCCAGAGATGTGCTGGGTATGAAGTCAATCTCAGCCTCTGAATACAGGGGCTGGGATTGGTCTTCTGTCAGCAGAGTTCTCTAGAATCTAGCTGCTGTCTCCTCACTGCTGCCTCAGATGCTTCCACATTACTGGCCTCACTGATTACTTCATCCTCCAGAGTTGTGTGTGTGTGTCTGTGCTCTGGGCTGTTGTTCTGGGTCTTGGGGTTCCCATCAGTCTTATGCTTTTCCTGCTGGCCCATCCTTCAGGATACAATGGAGGAGGCCCAGATCACAAACTCACTGTCTTCTAGCTGGCCCACTTTCTGGAATGTAATGGAGGGGTACAGAGCACAGACTCACTCTCTTCCTGCCAGCCCGCCCTCTGGGATGTAATGGAGGGGCAGAGCATAGACACAAATACCACACTTTAAATAGTGGGTTTTGAATGATTATGTTCATGTAAAATGGTGTTAATGGAATTTACCTTGCTGGATATTGAAAGTTTGGACCCTTGGAATTCTCCTTAGAGGAAGAAAGTTGTGCTAGTTAAGGCTGTGTCTCCTTCCAAGGGTAGCGGATACCCTGTGACTAATGCTGATAGGGTCTAAGACTTGAGCATTTTACTTAGATGTTTATCTTAGCAGTGAAACTGAAAATTGGACCAGTTGAGTCCTGTATTGCAGTATGGTGAATGTCTAACTCCAGAAACAGTCAAATATTGAAACCTAAGAACACATCTCAATAGAGTATGTTTCCATTTTCTTCACATCCTCAGACGCTTTTCACTGAGGACACTGAGATGAGACATTCTGAGATAAAATAATAATTTATTACTCCTAAGTGCTTAAATAATTATCATTATTCATATAAGAATGGTAACTACAGTGAACTTTTATTGTATCCACAGTATCCAGCCCAACGCTTTGAGTGCTATTCTAAATCAGCTTGTGTCAACAGTATGGCCTCTGTTTTACCATAAAGTCTCTAATTTCCTTATATGCATAATGTATTATTCATAGAACTACCTCATGATATAATGAGCTAAATAATGTAAGAAAGCACACTTAATGCCTTTATTATCTGAAACATTCTAAGTTAGTATCTCTTTCAGTAAATAAATACAGGGTACAGTTTCAACTCGTAATGGCAGCTAGAATTCATGGATGACATTCAACAAATTCTTTGTGTTTGAAACACAATCTTAATTTCAAGGCCAGAATGAGATGAAGTAATAAAAAATGAACTCCATATTTATACTTCTCCAACCAAGTGAACAATCCTTGCGACATTTAAGTGGCTTAAAACAATGCTCTTCACTTTTAACATGTCAGAATTTAAGGCACGTTTATGAATTTTATTTTTAATGTTTGTAAGAGTAACATAGTAAGGAAATCTCATTGATATTCTGTCAACATTCAATTGTAAACTGTAATGTTAAAGACCATAGTTTTTAACAAGGCTTGAAAATGCAACACAAAACTAATAAACAGTGAGAGCATCAAAAGCATGTAATAAACACTACAATCCGATTGTTGGCAAACCCGGATTTTTCCTCCAAAGAAACAAAAATTATAGGTGAGTTCTTACAGTATTAACTCCTTAACAAAAGCCTTACTAAATAATAGCTTCTGGAAAACTTTTGATTTTACATTTTTCCTTCACACTGTGTGATTCTGTACTCCATTTCACAGCACAGTGCTTCGCTGAACGCTGTCACTCCCACAAATGCAGTGCTAGCTGTCAGAGATTTTCAAAGAAAGCTGAATAATACGTACATATCTTATTTTAATGTGTTCAAAGCACATGGACTTTTTTGGTGTTAGTAGTGAATAAAGAATGCGACCATAAGGTGAAGCATGGCTCGTGCTGTGGAGTCCAGCAGCATGAAGCAACATGCTTCATTAGTGATTCTCCTCCTAGCAGCTGGTCAATGGATCATGAAAATGAATCAGAAATATTAAGTCTTTTTTTTTCTTTTTCTCACTTACTGCATTCACAAGCAATTATAAACAGTTGGATTCCTCCTTTCGGTGGATAGTACTTGAATTTTCTGCTTTTACCTTTTTAGATTTCCATTCAAACTCATATCCC